>BEXV01001002.1:63335-81531 GCA_003118195.1 Hemicentrotus pulcherrimus
CTACTACTACTACTACTACTACTACTACTAATAATAATAATAATACTATCCCTACTACTCCTACTACTATAAGTAATACTACTTCTACTACTATTATTGTCATTACTACTACTACTACTGCTACTACTAATACTACTTCTGGCATCGTATCGTCCCTATCAGCATAGTCATTTGGCTGCTTCAATATGCTATTTTGTAATAATTTTCCTTATCATCATAATTTCCCAAAGTTCGATGTCGTAGATCAATGATTTGTTTCAAGAGGCCTACTGAACAGAAAAAAGTCCACTTGAGTCCAAGAGGTTCAATCTCTGGTGATGATTACCTATATTGACCTAATGATTGTTAAAGTGTTTCCTGATAATATCCTTGATAAACGGTATAACTTCATTAAAAATCATACAGTGATGTATGAAAGTGCAGAAATTGCATAAGCTGGGGATTTAACTTTACAAAGAGAGGAAGAAGTAATCATAATTTCCCGAATTCAAGTTTGTAGTTCGATTGCTTGTTTGTATTGGCCTACTGGACACAAACAAGTACAATTGAGTCCAATAGATTAAATCTCTACTGATGATTTCTTTTATTGACCTGATAATTTGTGAAGCGGTCCTGATCATATAGCTTATTATTTCAACAAAAATCCGACTGTGATGTGCGTGCACAATTCGGATATAAGTTAGGAATTTTAATTTACATTGAGAGGAAAAAGTAATTATAATTTTCTGGGGTTCGAGTTCGTACTTTGATTGTTTGTTTAGGCCTAATACTGGACACTGTCAGAAACAAGTGCAATTGAGTCCAATAGATTGGTGACTGATAGACTGATGATTTCTGTTATTGACCTGATAACCTGATTACATCCCTGATAATTATAGCTTATTACTTCGTCAAAAATCAGACAGTGATGTAAGTGCAAAATTTGCATTATGTTAAAGGTAAAGACCAATATTGGAAACGCCCCAATTTCAAAAAATGAAATGGAAGCTCTCATCACCAGTCATGTGAAAGAATATGTTTTGACTATTACATGATGATAAAAAATTTGCTGGGAAACCGCCTACTAATTCATATATTTGGTAAATTTGTTTCTCTCATGGTCTGTGAGAGATACAGGGTAGTCCCATATACATCTATATGTGAATAGTGATAGTAACTTAACAAAGAATGGGCCAAAATTCTTATCATTTTGATGATTCCAGAACCTTTCAGATGCTAGATGCTAGATGATCAACCTTTTCTGATCGATTCCACAACGTTTCTTTCACAATGCAATCGCATGACCATTACTGGTCTTTACCTTTAAGGATTTTACTTTACATGGAGACGAAATAACGATATGCTCTTGACCCAAATCAACTTAAAATTGAAATCAACTTCACATTAATATGTGTGCCCTGATTTTACAAGATTATGGCACCACTGTGTGTGCGTGAGGGTGGGTGCGTGCATAATTGTGTGCGTGTGTATGTGTATTTTCCCATCAGAATTATAGATTTATTGTCAGGTCTGTGTGTCCCTCGGCATCAGCTCTTGCTATTGCCCGTACATGGCATATGAGGTGTCATTTTGAATGTGATAATCCTTAATTTGAATGTAATGAACCCGCGTCGGGGGGGGGGGGGGGTATTTAGAGGCATAATTTGAATTGTCTTATTTCCGCTTACGCTTTGCACCATGTCAGTCCATCTCACTTGCCGTGTCAAGGAACGCACAATTCGCAGTCCTACGTCTGGGAAACGACGCATAATTATTATAGACCCAAGCATGATACTTCCCTATATTTTTATATACAGATGGAACCATGTTCCACCCCTATGTGGAGAGGACTGAACAACTAGAGATGTTTAACCCTGAATACTGTAGGTAAGTATCACATCCAAATGTATTTCATTGTATTCTTCTTCCTCTTTTTGTTTTGCTCTGTCATAAAACTTCGGTAAATTTGTCGGTGTATTTTGTTAGAATGAACCTTATTGCAGTAACACGGTAAACCGACATTTAACCTTCTTATTCCTCTTGAATATCTTTTGCCTGATTAACTAGACATCCACTGATTTCATATCTTTGTCTTTGTTTTTGTTTTTGTTTTTTGTTTCTTCTTCTGAACATGCAAATATTTCACTTGATTTGATTTGATTTGATTTGATTTGATTTGATTTGATTTATTTTCCACTCAAATATACACAAATTAAATGATATATATAAGCCATACAGTAATACAATATATAATAGAACAAAATGAAGTAACAAAAAAACTGACAGGTATGTTCGTAATCAAATAAGTTTACAAGGTCAATTTAAGTTTCAGAATTAAACAACATATTTTAAATAGCTTGATTTAACTGAGAGGGGGAAAAGGGAATCTCAGAAAAGCTAGGCTTGTTGAGCGAGATTCCCAGTATAAATTAAATAATGGACCATCATCAACGTGCATCAAAAACTGCACATGTCCGCTTGCACTTGCAATTTGAGATAACATTGTGTTTTCGATCTGCTTGTAACTTTGATAGCCTTTAATCTAATAAGACGTTGTGTTTTGAAATTTGTTGGCTACTTAAAGGTTGATGACTACGATCTAGGCGCCATATTTCTTTTGTAGTCTGAACAATCATACCGTTTTGTGATTTACGATTACGACATAAGGCGCCATGTTATAAGTAGATATGCGACTTACAATAAGCCAGTTCATAGTTACAGTCTGAGCATGAGCAGATTATAATCATTGAAGACCAAATTTTGAAATACACGGAGACAAATTACTGGATACGTGCTCATGAAAGTTATGTAATTATTATTCATTTATGCACAAGTGTACTCCATGGTACACAGGTCGAAGTATTCTTTGAAAAGGGGAAACCGCCCTCGTGTTAAAATGTACAAAGTGTGATCTCTTCACGTTTTGAAGACCTGTGTAATTCGGGGGTCATTTGGGACATGTGCTTACCTTGAACACTAGTCTATTACGTAATAAAGCGCCATGTCACATGTAGGTCTTTGAAATTACCATTACGATATAAAGCATCGTGTTTTGTATCACATGCTGATCTGAATTACAGTCTAAGGCGCCATTTTTGAAAATATCTTTACATGCAGGACTCTAGCTTACAATTACGAGAAGGACGTCAATTTCAAGGGTATTCCCTTGCTCAGGTTCAAGCTTGCCTCCTACACGTGGGCTAACGCCACAGACTGGCCACCCAACGCAGGCTACTGTTCGGGCAAGCCTGAGATGTGCGGTGTATCGGGAATCATGAGGCAGGATCCATGTCGGGCAGGTAAACCGAAATTAAATTTGTCTATAGACTCTGCCATTTTTTTATTTTTTTAAAAATAGATTAGGATCACTGTGATAATTATATTTGTGAAGGCAATTAACTTTCTTACGAAGGTCTCGGGTTCGATTCTTGATCACTTTTTACATCATTGGACAACGTAATTTGGCAACAAAACAAAATTGTCCTTTTAGATCCAGGTCTCTTTAATGCGTAGCTGGCAATGACAGGGTTATAATAATCGCAGGGCCCGCATGGTGAGCACTAGTAGCTACCCTAACCAAATAAGACCAAATTGTGAATTAATATATTCAAAGTAGTCGGATGATTTGTGCATGTGTTACAGGACATAAGCACTTCGAGCGAGAGAAAATTTTCAGTAAATAGACATCATCGAGGGATTTAAAGTGAATGTCGTATAGGGCATATTCGACGGAATTTTTTTTATAACAAAATATTTAAAAGAGCAATCTCAACCAACAGCTTTTTGAACTTGCTCTTCAATATCCAAATTTAAGCGATCCATACAGTTGTGACTTCTCATTCATTTGTTTTAACGCGGCGGGGGGGGGGGGGGGGGGTTTNGGGGGGGGGGGGGGGTTCTTTCGAAATAGAAAAATTTGCTATGTCATCTTCAATATTAGCACAGGGATCGTATCCATTGAGGTTAAAATTACATCATTTGTTCTCCCTTTTTTGTCTTCCTTTTTCTTCTACAGATAGTCCAACTAGTATCTCGAACCCACATTTCTATGAGGGGGACCCTTCACTTGTCAACGCCGTAGAGGGCTTGAATCCTGTAAAAGAGACTCATGAGAAAACCATGGATATTGAACCAGTGAGTAGATAGGATTTATGATTTCTTTATAAAAATGTATCAATTTGGCATTATATCGTTCCCTTTCCTGCCCCTGCCCCCCCCCAAAAAAAATTGATTAAAAAATTCTTTAGTTCATAAAATATATAGCTTGCCCGTATCACGCTTATCGTTTTAAATTATCTGCTTTTAAACGATCGCTTTTTTCCAGAAAAACATTTTGAATCATTGCAACATGAACAAAGAAATTCTTCTACACACTGCGTTTACTTTTGTGTTTTATTTACATTTTTCTTGTGTATTTGTTGTTTTCTTTTGTTTTGTTAGTTAATGGGTATGCCCTACGTGTTAAACGTCCGTCTCCAGGTTAACATGGAAACTACACAAGATGATATATTCGAGTGAGTATTACAACTTAACTTTATCATTGTCATAGAAATGTCATCAAAAGTGTGCAGTTTTGTAATGGGATCATTTAGTTGATAATGCATTTGGAATGTCACTTAAAGAATAATTAATGCTTCTTCACGGGCATCTATCAAACGATATATATATATATATATATATATATATTAGTACCTTGAGCATGTTTATGTAAAGGTGTTATATAAATATCAATATGTATGTATGTATAGTACTAGATTTAAGAAAATCAAGGTTGACGCATTCTCGATTGCCGACTGAGACGACGTGACGCATGCGCAGTGCCTTAAAATGACGTCATACGTTGCAGTCAAGGCTGTCGACGTGCAAATCTAAAAGTCCCTAAGATCAGTTGTAGAACAACAGCCGTTATGACTTCGTTGCAAATTATTCACGAGGAACATTATTCGTCATAATCATCTATGCGTCTATGAACACGAAAACTGGTATACAATGTACATCAATTATTATTCAGCGCTGACTTCTGGGAAAACTGTTTAAAATAGTATTTCCCTCCCCATCTCGTGGGCTCGGGACTGCTATTAAGCACCATTAAGATCTAAAACCACCATGAGTAAGTTATTGGAAATATTGCTATATCCACGTTTAATTTTCTATATTCATTATTATGCACACAGTGAGGTGAAAAACATCCGGGAGTTTACCCTTCCCATAGCGTGGTTTGATCAGGTAGGAAATCATCCATTTGTCAAATGCAGATAGTAATATAATCAAAATAATAATAATAATAATATCAAAAAAAAGTTTCCACCTTGAAATTTGCTAATTATTTTTAAAATCATCTACAAACAATGAATTAGTATACATCTTATGAAAGAATGTTTTATCCCGAACCATTCGTATCATTTTTGTGTGGTATGTGTTCACGCTTGGATGACCAGGAGACATTGTTTAAGAGAGTGCACAAATCTACTTGCGCCCAACGGCTTGTGTGATGTTAGAATAAAACAATCGGGATTTGGGTATATTGATTGAGAGAGAGAGAGCATATAACTCTCATTTATTTCTTCCAATAGTAACAATTTAAAAACAAACAAGTTAACAGTATATGTCATGCATAATTTCATGTTTTCATCAAGATAACAGAGTAGTACATACATGACAGTTAGTAATACAAATAAATGAAAGAAAAGGGTGTCCCCCAAAAAAGCCTCAAGGGCTTGTAAAGAGGGATCACCAGAGTAAACAAAAACAAACAAAACAAACAAAAACAAAACATAACAAAACAAAAAAAGAATAGTTGTATACAAATGAATCATGATTAATGCTAACGACAGCCGGAGGGGTGTGGCCTTTGCGAAACCACACTCCAGCACTCTACAAAGCTGAGTGTCAAGGTAGATTAATCCCTAACAAAAGTAATCATGCCACATTTATCAAATATCAAAGACCATTTTTTTGTGCACGTATGTGTGTATACGTGAGTGACTTTGCTTCTGCAAAAAGCATATGCAATGCATGTTTGTTGATACATTCAATTCATTCTTTCACTTTAATACTTTCAAAACTTTCTTTCAAAACATGTATGATAAATTTCCTTCATAGCTGATCTTTAAAATAAATGACAATTTTCTGGGTGAAAACTTTGTTGATTCACACGGTATAATGTGTTAGGCTATAACATGGCCTAATGGAAATAGAGCTAAATACTAAATGCCAATGAACCCTCTTTAAATAATATTAGGTCTATAACCCACACAGATCAAGTTGTCGAAAAGTCCAAAAGTTGCTCAATCCCGCTATTCGTAGTGTTCTTTACATTTAGTTCTTTGAAAAACAGCACTCGTGCTGATGAGGGTGTTCCATCCCACCAGTGGTCAATAAAATAATAAACAAATGAATAATATTTTCTTTCCTTTTTTTGCCGATCGTTGCGGAGTATTTCTATCACGTAAACTGAACCATGAAATTGATAAGCCGATATAAAACGTGAAACGAGGAAACCATTCCAATCGCTTGAAGGATGATAATGACAGCAGACAGGCAATTTGTTTTTCATCAAGGCATATAGACCCTACAATATAAATGCCATCGACAATTTTTATTTAAAAAAGGAGTCTTGCAATGTTGGAAATTGCATGGGACGGATGGGACATAAATGGAAATGAACTATATTCTCTTCGAGACCACATTTCGTAACCCTCATTTATTTTATGGTGAAAAATGATGATGTGCATATCGAGGGATAGATAAATCATTTTCTTTTAACCAGTTTTTTATAGATTAACCTGATTACATCATGATACGATAACAGCTGGAGGTACAGAATATCAGACGTTCAGCACACTTTCTTAACAGTTAATATTTTTGCATTTTCAATTTGGCTACAGGGTGTCGAGGCAGACGACACGATTGTCGACGATTACAATACCGGTTTCGTTATGACCGCCAAGATCGGTCTAGCTATGCAGTGGATATCGATTTGTGTTGGGATAATTATCTTCACTCTTACCGTCTGCGATACAGTGAGACGGTGCTCTACCGAGATGAAGGCATATGAAGTGTCAGAAAAACCCAAGGTAAGATCCTTATTATATATATTTAAAAAACGTAACAATTATTGCGCGTATTTTGTAGCGGGAGAAAGAAATAGACGTTTGTCAAAGACCAATAATTTAATATTCGAGGTATGAATAGAAATAGAGCACATCATAATAGTTACATGGCCAGAATGCAAATATTTCAATAATCGTAAAGGTGACAACAATATTGTTTCTTAAAATAATTAGTAAATACAGATAACACAACTTACGTGCATGAGAGGAGAGGAGGCGCGATAGCTCAGTCGGTAGAGCAGTGGTCTCGTAATCCGGCGACCCGGGTTCAAAAGCAAGGCGATGCGCTATTAATGCCCTTTGATAAGGCATTAATCCTCATTACCAGGTCTCTAGGAGAGGACCTAATGCCAGGACATACAGCCGTCTGTCTTCTGGTCACTTACTAACACGCATGACTCGAAAAAAAAAACGCCATCGAAATTGCATCACTAATGACAAACAAATTAAGAATTAAATAGGATAAAGTATGGTAGTAAAGTAGGAAAAAGGGTAAAACACTTTTTTTACACGAATTATCCACGCACAAGTAGGCGCAACTTTTTAACACTTTCCAATCTTCCTTTCAGATGAAAGAACATGAACATGTAGAAAATGGAGACACCGCTTCGGATTATCACAAGGCACCTTTAAACTCATCCCACGATCTAACCAACACAGAGTATACTAACCCAACATTCCGCAAGGTGTCATCATGATTGATTAACAAACGGACAAGTTCAAGGGATATTTTCAATACGTTACCAAAGAATATTAAATAAAATGTAATTGCAAACATGAAATTGTATAAAACTACTACTTCTAAACTTGATATTCGACTAATTCAAGCTCTTGTGGGGCTATCAGCTGGACAAAAGACTTAGCTGCGTTCCGTTGACAATCCGCCATGCATAAAGTTTTTCGTCTATATAATGGCTGATTCATAATATATATAAATATGCAATATTTTTCCCGTAACATGAGAGTGATTTTAATAGTTTTATACTATTAATTAATGTTAACTGTTATTGTATGATTGTTTTAAATGGGGGCATGCTACAAGAGTCCTATCTCGCACCCCGGGACAACGTGTCAGAAACGGCCGGTTGTAGAAACTACTCCAAAGATCAAGATTACATTAATCTTGATCTAAGGAGATACGAACGAACGAACGAAACGGAGTCAATTCCGTTTCTTGCTACGGCAGGCAGCCAATGAAAATTCAAGCAGAACTTTGTTATTCCTTGCACGATTTTCCTGATTGAGGTGTCATATGAAAGGGCAGAAACTGAACTTTCTAGAAATGTGATTTTTCTCTTTGAGATTCAGATACCGTCCGCCAAATGAATTTTTGGTTCCCTCTCTTCAAATTGATTTCATGAGCAATTTGATGTATGGAATATTGATGGAATTCATTTTAAGATTACTACCTCTCTTTTCTTTTGCCTATTCTTCTGTTGTTAACAATAATCGTCATTTTTATGTGCAGAACTGACAGATAGTCGCATCTTTATCTCATTTTTCTCTTGCTATATATATATAAGACGCTATAAAATTAATCATTAATATGTAATGCATTAGGTTTTGAAATATGTTTGTAATGTATTTGTTCAGGTGTATAGTAAATTTTGCGGTCTATTTCATTTGTGTAATACCAACCACACGGACATACTGAAGACGGTCTTTGTGGCTGAATATCGGTTTTTACCATCTCTAAATAAAATAAACAAACAAACAAATCAGCGTAGTCTTACGTGTTCGTTATTATCTTAATTCTGAATATTTTGACACACCTTTGCTTTTTCATATTTAATTTTCATTCGACTCGAGTAATGTCCCATCATTCTCATCCCGATCATCATCATTAACCTTCTGGGATATGATTTAGCCCATTACGAGATATCGATCTTGTACTAGAATGGGATATATGGACCAATTAATATATCAACAGGAAAACAGTAACATGAAACATTCCATTTACTTCCAACGTAACGAATCATTGCTCAAATTTATCATAATAGAAACATTTATATTTTTGTATACCGGTATGTACATACATATTGCCATATTAGTAGATTTGTGTATATTTTTAACTATGACACACAAATAAACACAAGTCACTGAAACAAGAAGTCATGCTTTTCAAAACCAGAGCACGTTGGATCTGGATTAGCACATCAAAATCAAGTTTTTAATAATCACACGTTCCATTCGATATAATGTCATCGGCATATCATTATTTCCCATTATACATCCCTCAACATGCATCGTTTTTGCCATCTAGCCTTCATCATCCATGGACGTAAGCATCAGGATTTCCCAAAGTGAAAGTCAAATTGCAAATCCTCCCTTTCCTCATTTTAATACAAAGATACATAATTGATTACACCTTTGTGTGCATTATGATACAAAGTATAGCGTATAAATTACATTCTCTACTATGGTAAAGCACGCCCCTTGACCTTAGCCAAGTGTGAACCATTGCAGTTCAAGAGTAACATATCCCTGTCACAAATTACAATGATCTACCAACTAACTACCATCTAATCTTGTGAATATAAAAAATCATACACATTTAATATTTTCATGAAAGAAAATGTGAAGATTGAAGCATACCGGTATATCCTTTCCAGACACCTATAAATATATATATATTGCTGTGAAAAAAACACTGCCTTTTTGTCATATACATGTATGCAGCCAATACTTACTTGATGAATCAGAATAAGAAAAAGGCAGTGACAAAATGTGATTTTTTGTTCCACTAAACACTACTGTGGGCTCACTTCAACAGAATAACAGTAAACATACAGGCAAATATGTATAGAACTTGTATAGAAAGACCACCAGTCTATTACCACCATATTTTTCATTTCCTGTGAAGATGGTTCATCACTAAAACATGTACTGAAGGAACCTGTACATAAAGACCACCTGCCATTAAAGACTACTTTTATTCTCTCCCCTAAGCGGTCTTTACTGATAGGTTTCACTGTAGGCCGCTACCAACCATTTTGGCTAATAGTTCATATAGAAATCAAAATGAATCAAGAATGTCATAAGGGCTCACCTAATAACATCATGATGCTGATTCGAAGATAATATATTGACAGGGGCTTATTATGTACAGTACATGTAATATAAACCCTGATAGCTAACTACACTTAACGTTGGTATTTATCAATTATGGCGCATTCATTAAAAAAAGGTTGTAGAAAGAAAGTCAGATATATACATATCAAATCTGAACAACAAAGTTATGTTCAAACTGTAGACAAAGTGCATGAAGAGGATAGTATGTTGGTGAAACTGAAGCACATCAGGGAATATAAATTTTAGGGAGGATTGCTGCTTCATTTTACTGTACTTCAGGCTTTTGCACATTGTATGCACTAATGTTCCTCTTACAAAACTTTTCGAAGCCCAGAACATTTTGAGGTATATTCCATACACCTTGAAGCACACAAATCTAACCATTTGAAATGGAATGATTTTGTAATGGCATCTACTCAGTAACTGCTCATGGCGTACAGAGATAAAGAGAAGAGGAGAGAAAGAAAGAGAGAGAGAGAGAGAGAGAGAGCTAAAGGAAGAGCATGCAGGATACCCTTATTACATTAAGAAATGCCATTTCAAAACAGAAATCTCACTTTCTTTGATTTTCAACCATGTTCATAGCATACCCAATTATCTACCAACATCAGAGATTTACCATCCATATAATTTGCAATACTGATTCACAAAATCGATTTTCATCTTCAACGAGATCATGACAAAAAAATTATATGTAAAAATTATAGGGCATAAATCACATTGGTAAGGGCAAAATAATTATATAAATACGGAAAATTGAGATATAAAGCACACTGGTGATTGTCATGTACTTATTTACAATTAATTCACATCCAACTAATATCACCCTTATTTAATTGATATATTAATCTGGTATAAGCCAAAGCTGCTTTATCTGGTTCCGTCATTGAAAACCTACCTGCCTCATGGTTTACTATTCTACCTCCTTAGAAATATCATAATCTAAGAAAAGACATATTTACCAATAACTTCATACCATTTGAGATAATCATATTTCATTCAATACACGTTTCATCTGGTTTTCTCGGACTTCAATGGGTTAAATTCACTCTACATTGTGAGTAGCACAAGCAAAAATGTTGTGAAGTAATGCATTGCTACCCTTGGGCTTGTGTGAAAATCAACTGTTTTCTTATATATGTGACCTTTGTGCTTTTATTATATATATAAATGTATATTGTGCTATTGCGAACCATAGCCAGTTCAGGTACCAACGGCATGTTGAACTACACATTTATTAGCTGCAGAGCATGTATGTATGTATTCATACAGCCATGGATAACCTTTAACCCCAGTGACTCAATGCTGGAGATTTAACGCTTCCTATTATATACACCTCTTAGATAGTGGGTGAAGATTTCATGACACTTTCAGTATCATAGGTAGAAAGGCCATTAAAATAACTACATTGCCATTCTTGGACCTGTAACCTTTCTCTGCAGGTATCTTAACTACTACATGCATGTATGTAGATGTTCATCCATAGACGACCTTTAACCCCATTACTCAATGCAGGAGATGGGACATATCCTGTTACCTCTGTCTTAGTATCCAGAGGGTTAAGATTATACACAGCATGGTCATTACCACAGGCTGTAACATCATTAAACAAAATATTGCTATTCTTGAGCTTATGACCTTTCACTGCAGGTATCTTAACTGCTACATGCATGTATGTATGTGTCATTCATCCTGGTGGGAGACCTTTGACCCCGTGATTCAATATCCTTATCTTCTTTGTGTGTGCAACTGTGCAATTATACAGTGTATTTCAAGGAAAATGACAATGACAGATCTCCTAATCATAGTATTCCCAAGATATTTAATGACATCAAAATGTGTCCACTAGAATTCTGATCAAAATTAATCGAAAAAGATGTTCTCAGTTTTTACCCTTGCTACAGATCTGTATCACAAAAATATACTTGTTAATCAAATCAGAACAATACTAAAAGACCTAAAAAATCAATTCTACAAGAATTTTCAATGCCGAACACACGTTGTAAGATACATGTACTTCACAGTCAGTTCATTTTTTAATAAGAATGTTTTTTTGAGTTACACATTAAATATCTATGAAAGACTAAGCATGAATGATAATTATGGACTTCTAAATCAATGAACAGAAATTTTTCGGGATGTTAATATTTAGCTTTTAGTCCTGTATACATGTGAGTCATAATCAATGGGCAATAGCGGATATAAAGTATAAGAAATGCAAAGATATGTTAATGGGAGACTTGGGGACAATAACAAACTATGACGAAAAAAATGAAAAAAGAAAGTTTCTGGAGATACGTCCTAATTGGTATAGGAGACTATTCTACTACTACTAGAAATTACAGAACAAACATAAGTTATGAAACTTTCTTAAGCAAAATACATGCCTAGAATTGGTAAAGGAAAATTTAATTTAAGGGTGGGAATGGCAGAATATGCAAAAACCATGACCAATGCTTCTATGGGTGACTATTATGAAATTTCAATACCTCAAAGCAAATCAAATTCCCATGTAATTACAGGAGCAAATTCAAACGAGCACACCAATACATCCCTGAGTTGCAAGCAGGCTAAACAAAAGTTACCTATCAACTAATCAAAACTTTGCTTTGAAAAAAATACATATTGAAAGGACACAAAAACAAATATATGTATTTTTAATTTGTCATAATTCTTGTCCCTCCAATTAACTATTAAAACACATATCAAGGACATAAAGTTTCATACAAGATTTCTGACTAAAAATAAGTGGTATGATTGTACATCAGTATAACTGATTGCAGTATAATGCCATTAAATTCTTGTTGAGGTTGAAAATATTTGCCCATTTTGCATTCATTGTTTCCCAACACTCAAAGGACAAATGGTAAAAGCTTCTTGAAAATTAAACTTTCTTTTAATAGTAAACTTCAATCTTACTTCGAATTTGTTTTTGTTAGGAATATTAATTTTTTATCACAGCCGTCAACATTAATTATCACAACGCAAGCAGGGGATGAACAGGATAAATATCAGCTAGCCATTTTTTTTACCCTGTTAATCAAGGGCAGCAACAGAGGTTTATTATTCAATATTACTCTATTGAGAGCAGCCATATGTGATCAAGTCCCAAGTAAGCTCATCCATGAAGATAATTTTCAAGACCCATGTAATGATATAAGCATGACTTTTAAACAGAAGCCTTGGTGTAGCGAAGACATGGGAAATATGAGCACTTTCTGTAAACCAACAATCAAAGAAGAATTTCATCTTAGCTGTAAAGGGTCCCATCTAGTAAGTCTTCTCGAGTACAACAGTTACTGAAAGAAAAAGCTACACAAAGGAAAGCCATTACAAGTATAGAAAAGAAGAAAAAAAAAAAAGGAGAAGAGGAGAAGAAGAAAAAAAAGAAGAAAAAAAAAAGTATCTGTCCATGTTAACTCCACCACTAATGCCGAGTACTATTGCATTTAGTCTTGCATTTCAAAATGAGTCAATGAGCATCAAAAGTCCATTTCTATACTTTGATTTGATGTCAGTATCAGTCTACCCCCACAACTTTCATCCAGGTCTATCCAACGTTGTTTACCTACAATGGATGGTAAGATAGGATAACCTTGATCTAATTCTATTCTGTATTTTTATCTGCCTCTTAAAATGTATGACTTGATGTGTGTGGCAAGGAAAGCAAAAATTTTCTATTTTTTTCTTCTGTTATTTTGTTCCTTTTATAGTCAAAGTTTTTGTTTTTACATTTATAAAACAAATCAAAGTTGAGTGATAAAGTAGAATGGTAGAAATATATATCTGAATACTCTAGGGATCTAGCATGGTGTTAGCGTCGTCTCGCGCGAAACCAGATAAATGCTCCGATGGCAACGACTGTTCCTATGACAACCAACCATTGAACACCAGCTCCTCCTCCAGAGTTTGCTGCTCTGGCTTTGGCATCTTCCACTTTTTTCTGTTAAGAGAAATTGTCAGAAGATAAACATGTTCAGTTTATGGCAAGAAAAACAAACCAAGGCCACTTTAGTTAAAGTTTAACAATTCTATTGAATATGTAATTTGTTTGTCAGGTACTGAAATGAGCTACTAGTAAAATTTACAACCAGGGTTTGATAAATGATTGTCAATTCACAAAATTACACTCCACAATGAAATACATCAAATATATTGTGAAAGCAACGTACATTAACAATTTATTCTTTAAAAAAAAGGTATACAAACATTTTGGAGAATGCATTTTCAGTTTGGCTACTCTAGATTTTGGAATAAACTTCTAGTTCTGCATGTTCGAAGCTTTATTAAAGACTTACTTGTTTGCACAAGCCTTTAACTAAGCTGGCTGTATGCACATATTGCCTAAACATCTGAGGGAGTTAATTAATAGTGGCTTTATATAGATTCAATTTTTTTTATTATTACCAATAATCCTTTTTTAAAAGATATATATGATTTTGTAGGCCTTTTTAAGTTGACAATAATCGATTTCAAATTAAGCCACTACATCGAAAAACATCGGCAATCAAACGAGCAATTATTTAAATATTCAAAGGCCTGTATAGAGACTTACCCTAAGCAGTGCTTCAGCATTATGTTGGACAAAGAGTTTGACTGTTTCACCGGCACCTACAAATAGATCTACTGCCCTCTTGTGCGGTACAGCTCTCACATCCTCACCGTTGATCTGTAGACAAAAGTAAAGTAAAGATAGAAGACTTGTGTCAGTATAGAGACATTCAGAGGTATAGCCATTCATACACAAGGTTTTCTATGGAATAATCTTCACAATCAGGTAGTTATTGGGGGAGGGGGGCCTCTCTAGTTCCTAGAAAGGATTTGGTGGCATTAAGATTCAACCTAGCATGCTAAAACAAGTGCTGTAGCCGAACCGCTGAACCGAACGGGAGTTCGCCGAACATGGCACTTCCGAACCAAACCGAACCGTACCAAACTTCATATGTTCGGCAGAAAAATGTTAACGTTTTCTGAAGGCCCTCCCAGTACCGACCGCCATGGCTATAACGCTGCTTGCTATTATATTACTGAACCGAACAGAACCAAGTTCGGGTGAAAAATTGCCGATCTCTGCCGAACCGAACCGAACACGAACATAGCGTCTGACTTACAGCACTAGCTAAAACAATGCAACCACAGCCTGAAAAAGCTACATCATAGAGATCCCATCACATATTAGCCTTTGATAGCACTGGTATTAAACAATTTTGAGTGTAAAAAAAATTACCAAATCATTTAATTTTAAATTAAATTTTATTTAATTTCCTGAAGATTTTCTAGGAATATTGGAATATATCTTGCGATTCTTACGAGCACTTTGGTGCTGCTAGACTCTACCTCCACAAGTAGAACAAGGTCATCACTAACACAGCCCCACATACACACATAAATACATCATTGAATACCCACTGAAAAATCTAGTAAACAACTGTTTTCTTATCCTTTCAACTTGAACAAAACTTGGCAATGTTTAACAAAACCATCATAAGTACAAGTTCAAGGACATCCCAATTGAAAGGCATGTATTGAATTAAAACCTGTGTATTATAATTGAACAAAAGTTTCGGTGGGATTTTGGTGAACTTGTCAACGACTGTTTCAGGAAGCGATGCCCTGCATTACATTTAGCGTTGGCATTTACCTCCAAGATCTTGTCTCCCCTTTTGAGTCTTCCATCTTTAGAAGCAGCTCCTTCTTCTCTGATCTTTGTAACAAAGATTCCTGTGTCTCCAGCAACCAGAGGTTGATCCTCTCCTCCCTTGATGTTGAATCCAAGACCTGTAAAAAAAGAAAAGACAAAATATTCTCATAAAACATTGAGATAAAACAACTAGGAATTGTGGCGTGCGCCTGTAATCCAGCTAACAGTGGAAGTTACAAACTGATTCAGCAGAGGACGCAGGTTTGTAACTGAGTCACGTCTTTCGGATGGTGACGTTAAAAGTCGGTCTGCAGACGTAAATAGTCATATCTGATTGATACACGTCTGTAAAAACCCAAATACACACAACCCATCTTCTCTGAAGATATTTTGTGTACAACAAGAGCCATAAACCATAATTGGGTCTTTTGTTTCCACCGGCCAAAACATGTTTGGACAAATTTGTTGGTTCATTTTATCACACACGGCAGAGAGAAAGCAGTGAAAAACTCCATCAAGTTTCTTTAATATCTGCCCCCCCCCCCATGCCAGTGAAAGAGAAAAATGATGTTCTTGCAGGGAATTATCTATTGCAATACGAGTTTCAGTAATCTTTGGAAGAAGTGAAAATAGAGTCTAAATTGGCCAAAACTACCTCATTTAGCTTCTAGTCTACTCTAAATTTGCAAATTGACTGCATTCAAGTATTTTCATGTCTATAGGCATAGCTCTGGAAATTCCAAGATGAAAATCACACTCCAAATACTTATTCTTCCCTCAAGGAGTATTTCCCCTTAACCAGATTTTGCTCGTTCTCACATCTCCTATTAATTTGTTGGAAGTTACTTAGTTGCACGTGTGATCACATTTCCTTATCAAAGATTGACTGATGATTTATTTGTTAATAAATTAAACTGAAACTGAAAGTCATGCCTGAAGTGTTGTCAATCATCACACATAGCTGCATCACTATCCTGGCTGTGAAGTAAAAGAGGCAACACTGTACTGCAGTACATACATGCAATATTTTATAAAACCTGCTGCAGCTACAGCTCTAAACTGTAATCATACATATTAACCACTCAATAAGGATGACAAATAAAATTTACCAGTTTCGTTTTGGATTTTTCTTGAGTTTCCAATAATTCTAGCAAGACTTCTGCCGATTGGGTCCATCTCAACTCTGTACCTCTATTTTCTAATGTTACGTACGTGTTATCACTATTTATCGGCAATAAACAGTGTTTATCAAAATGAACTGTGATTATGGAATGATAAAAAGTTATATATCATTGGGAAATCATTGGGAAATCACTGAATCATTGGGAAAATGATGCGCCTTAAAAAAATAGCACATTGCTACCGCTACGCTATTGCTGAGCTCACGAATGTGCGAAGACTCTAGACCAGGGAGAGAAAAGATGCTTTAAAAGTAAGTTTACACAATTATTTTGTCTATTCTACTAGCATTAGAATAATGTAGTTTAATACCATAAAATGTAAGACAAATATACATGTTATCTTCTATTTGTTGAGTACTTTACAGGCAAAAACGTTCAAAAAGTCCATTCCATGCCTTAAACATGCAGTGCTAGAGGTCAACATGCAATTATTAGCATTGACTTTCTTAGACCGAATTTTTCCGTCTCTTTCGTTTGTTAGCCTCTTATTGGGGTAGGGTCGGCTCTTGAAAATCTTGCAAGCCGTGTTAAACTCTCGCTGCCGGAGTCATCGAAATCAATCTCATCCCTTCTAGTCTACGCCGAAGGCAAAATGATAATGAAGGAAAAACTGTGATAACGCCATTACGAACGTNATAACCAAAACGAACATCTAATTCTATTTTTCATTCTGCACATTAGGTAGCATCACTATACTGGTTTACACCATTTACCCGATGCTAGTTTGTGAATATCTCCTCTCACTATGTCACTGTGCAATGATTTGTTTCTACAAGAAATAACCATAACACCGAACCCTAGGTGTGGTACAATACATTAACATAACTGTAAGAATGTGTGCAAGTCTATGAACGATTTCCTGTATAACGTAAAAATCGTCATTCTTCTTGCTTCCACTTTCCCTCTATTACCTGCTTTGCCTCTCTGTAAATCAATCCTCTCTTCCCTTAGCTCCATCCTAACTTTGCGATCCTAATTCTTCGGATTAATATTGCAAAGCCTTGATTATTATCTGTAATTCCGGCGAATTTCGTCTCATCTACTCTTTCGTTGTGAATGCGTGACCGGCGGTGATTCATATCGTGGATATTATACCGCAAGCATCGCATCCTGCGCGGTGCGGTGGCGCCTGGCCCCCGGATTGTCACGCAGAATTGAGAACCCCCCCCCCCAAAAAAAAAAAGGGAAACAAGTTTTTTTTTTTTTTTTTT
>BEXV01001002.1:97048-147902 GCA_003118195.1 Hemicentrotus pulcherrimus
CCCCCCCCCCCCCCCGATGTTTTCCCCGTCAATCATTTCTTGGGGAAATCCAGCCAACCCTCCCCCGACCCGAAGAGGAGGATTGCTTTTTTAGCCCGATTTTTTACATTATTTTCTCTCTCTTTTTCAAGTTTGCAATAGATTCTCTCAACCAAACGCTAATCTCTTGTAGGCCCTTAAATTCAACAAAAATAGATGATTATTTTGAAGAATACTTTGCCCATCACACTACAAGGTTTTGGTACTTTATCACACCAAGCTATAATAATGACTGAATTTTATTTGTATCATTCTTTTCAGAAACCCTGATTGAAAATGGACCAAAGAAAGTGCTTGTACAGTTTATGATGAGGAGAACCACCTTCAAATTAGGGTAAGCAATGAGCTTGGAATAGAGTGAGCAGACTTGTTTGCGCTGTTGATCTCGATGTTGTTGTTGCTGCTGTTGTTGTTGTTGTTGTTGTGGGCGAACTAAAATTATTTATTAACAAAATAAAAAAGCAGTAGCTCTTACAGAGTGTTCTGCTCTCTGTTCTACTTTTTAACACCAAGAGTTCTATTGTATGTCATACCTTCCCCTACATTAATGCTTTGATCGATGAAAGTCTGTGAAAACTCAATTAGGCGCGCGCGCACACACACACACACACACACACATTCACACTCACGCATCCCCACACCCATTCAGAAGGGCCAGAATGGCGTTAACTCTATGTTGAAGAATACGAGTGAACACCCTTCTGGCTCTTAACAGACACTATGAACATGACGGACAAAAAAAGAGGACAAAATATACAGCTCCTCATTCTACCCTCAAGAATTGTTTGGTAGACAAAAGAACATCCCTTCAATGCTATTTTCATGTAAAAATGTGTAGAACAGATGAATATGCATGTGACACCTGTTCTACACATCTTTACATGATAGCAGGGAAGGGATTTTTCTTTGTCTACATGAGGAACTGTAAATTTTGTCCTCTTACTTTGTCCGTCATGTTCATAGTGAGACCACTTACAGGTGCACCAATCGGCCTGTTCTCGTAACACTCAAAGCCGGGAAGCTTAGGGAGCGTCTCGTTCCAGTCTACCATGATCTCAGTCAAGCCCTCGATCAGATTGGAGTATGCTTCTTCAAATCGCTCATCTAGTAGAAAAACAAAATAAAATGGAGAAAAAAGTAAAAGGGGGAAAGAAATGGATAAACTAACTTTCATATGTTTTTTTTTAGGTTTTTTTTCTGTGACCTTTTTTTACAGGATAAACTCTAAAATAAGTCAATTGTGTATACATTTGAAAACAAAATATTAAGGATAGGTAAATATGTGGAAGGAAAAATGATTTGTAGAAAGTCAGAGAAACTGAGGAAACAGAACAAGATCAATCGGACATCAAAGCAAAAGACTAAGAGGACTTAGAAATAAAGAAATTAAAAAAAAAAACGAATTTAAAAAGGGTTATTTGGAAGAGAAATATCTTTGGCTTTTCCCTAAAATTTGTCAATAGATGATGCATCAAGTTGGCAAATATTAAGGCTATTTCATTGAACAAAACCATTCTCGATTCAAGCCCTGCTTTCGCCTTTAGAATGCTAAAGGCGAAAGCCATTACCGTCTTGACAATACAATAACTCCGTTGACTCGACAAATGATATGACACATATTTCTTTCAGCTGTTCCTAAAAGATAAACACTATTTCAAAATCATTGGGTAGTTTTAACGTAGATACAAAAATGGCAAAAGAAATGACTATTACCTCCGTTTGCTTGCCAGTAGCCGAGATGGAAAAGTAAAACCAACGAGAAAATCGAACTCGTCAACGCTCTCGCCATTCTCAAAAATGTGTATGTAATATCTAAACAAAATTTATGTCACTCAGCAAATAAGACCTTCGCTGTCAAAGCTTTAATCTATAAGTGACACAAACATCTGAATATTCGTAGTGTTTTTGCTCCTCCAGGCATCTAAAAGAATCTTTAAATGAGTCTCACTATCTATGCAAATATCATAAACGGCACTTGATGTCTTAATGACCATTAAGAGATAGGCGCTACCTACCGATTGATTTAATTGTACATAAATTATCTGTATCTAGGTCACATACCTGCCCCCAGAACGCCTTCTTTCAAATCAAACATGCATTTTAAAGCCCCTCTGCACTAGTCTGACGTGAGTGATTATACCTGTAAGGTCACTGGCAGGTGGTTATCTCATCAAATCAGCTCTCAATTAACTTAAGAAAAAGGGTATCATGGGGGATCAACGGGTACCGCTTAGGCATTGCTGGCTGTATAGAGGGCGCAAGTAGGTATAAGTGGGGCTTAAAGATATATTTCTGGCCATGCTACTGCATTATGAAAGAATCTGTCTGTAAGCAATTGTAATTTTTTTATTTCGCAGTGCATACGGTTGGTGCCTACTGTAAGGTTCTGTAATCATCACAATGATAAGAAGTTGACTCTGTACACTGAAATATGTAGGTGGGACTACACAAGCATGAAAGTTTGGTCTAAACATTTCAACTATATTTTTGCCACATGTCGAACGTAAGGGCATTTGAATAACCATCCTTTTTCTGGGTACGTTTTAGCATAAAATTTGCGACATAATCATAAAAGAAAAACTTTTTCCAGAACTCAACCTTCTCTTTAACTTGACGCGCGGCCAAACTTCAAAAACGAATTGACAAGATTAATAGCCTTTCTTTCATGTTCCACTATTGTATTTCATCGCTTTGAGGATAGATAGGGCCTGAATAACTTGGTAGGCTAGAACACTTGTTTATCATTTTATATGAAGGGCAAAAAATAATGTTCAATTACACTTTGTTTTGAGCTTGGCCTAATTCAGCGTACTAATTACCAAATCTGAGCGCAAAACGCATTTTATATTTTTAAGATGAGACCTGCATATTTAGGTAGCGTAGAAAATGTATGTGTAGTTAAAGTACATGTATACATTGTAAATGTAATAGTAAGTCAATTGGGATCGTAACAGATTAATGCTCCATCCCCACCTTATCTCTCTCTCCCTCTAATTTTCTCTCTCTCTCTCTCTCTCTTTCTCTCCCTCCCCTCTCTCTCTCTCTCTCTCTCTCTCTTATACTTGTCCATGGTTCCCTCTCTGTGTGTCTCTTTCTATGTCCCTCTTTCTCTGTCAGTCTGCCTGTCTGTCTCTCTTTCTCTCCCTCCTCCTCTCTCTCTCTCTTTTATACTTGTCCGTGGTTCCCTCTCTGTGTGTCTCTTTCTATGTCCCTATTTCTCTGTCTGTCAGTCTGCCTGTCTCTCTCTCTCTCTCTCTCTCTCTTTCCTTTTATCTCTTCCCCGATTTCTGATACTTCTGTCTGTGTTTCGTTCATGTTTTTTCCTTTCTAACGTGTCTGATCTTTCTATCCTTGTTTGTCTACATTGGTCAAAAAGGGGGAGACAATGATTCACTATGAGGATTGTGTATTGGGTATCAATATGGAAAGCGATGGGTATGTTGGGATGGATGATTGTAACGCGGTTCTGGAAAATTATCCATTATGTTCCATGGTCTAATCTTCTCATATCTTTATCTAATCCAATAAATCAAATCAAATTTTATTTTGTAATAAGTGCTTACATCGCAAAATGTGGCGATTTCTCGGGCGAAAAGAAAATTTATTTGGATAATTTTACAACGTTCAAGTGTTATACATCATACATAGATATAGCTTACATTAGCGTAATGTCTAATCTTGCCAAGGTCTCCTGACTTTAATTCATGGAGGGACAGTAACGTGACAACCCCCCCCCCTCTCTCTCTCTCCCTCTCTCCGTGAAAGTCTATCACTTGAGGCTCCACGAGCACAATGGTACACAGTCCTCGGGGAATTTTAATTCTGCATTAATAGAAAACACTCAAATATAAAAGTTATTCTTTATATACATTTTCATGTAAGGTTTTGTAATTAAGCACACTTTTTCAATTTGATTCTGCATTTGCTATCAAGTAGCATCATGATCAGCTTCATGAGTTCGACTGATAGGTGTCATCTAAGCTGCCTTGTTATTTACAATTACAAACCATGGTGTTCTAGGACTCCTTTCACCACTTTTATCATGTTTAATGTAGCTTCTGAATATGCTTTATATAATTGAATTCTATATCATTACCCAGAATGATAGATGAATTCAAATTATTTTGCATTTTGTGCTTGCTCATTCACAAACTATTATGCGTTACCTAATTGAACTCAGTCCAGGGGTTATTTAGTTTATGAACATAATAGTAATGCCGAAATTGTAGTATTGTGACGCCGTTTAATATCGATAAAACTTAGATAATACGCCGTTTAATATCGATAAAACTTAGATAATCATCTAGTCATCATAGTATAGTTGTTCTAACCTTATCCAAGTTCCGTAATTGAATAACATCAACATTTTTCCTATGTCAGATATGCTCAATGTCAAATCAAATGTGATTACTTAAGTAGCTCACATCAGCTTGTGAAACATGATTTAAAGCAGTCATGCAATTATTGATATCAGTGACGAGCAGCTAAAATTAGGGTTGCTAAGGCAACCGTTATCATGGATACCACTCCAGCATCCATCGCACGGATTGATGCACTTGTCGTTGCAGGTTGTGTAGGTTCCCAAAACTCAGGTCTGCTATTCACATTGGTGTAGATATACTGGAATTCCTGGTAAAATAAATTTTATAGGAAGAAAAAAGAATCGGGTTCAAAGACACAACTTGTCTTAGTTTACATTATTTTGAATAAATTTGAATGTGGCTGAATTAGTCACTACTCTAAAAATCTGTAACTGTTTCAGAACCTTTACTGTATTATTTCCTTTTGAAAAGTTCAATATGTTCTATTAAAGACAAAATGTAGGATTCCAAGACTGGGGTTGACTAGTGCAAATAATCTTCATAGAGTTTAAAGCCACTCTGTATTTTATTTTTGTCTGATTTATTTTTTTAAAAAATATTTCATGTTTGTTTGGTAAGATAGAGGACGATGTTGAATGATTAATCTGCCTCGAACAACTTGCGAAGCGATGTCGTGATTATTGTTAATTAAAACTAAGAGAAATTCATCTCTCTGTATGTCCATGTTTTCCTGTGAATTCACACTGTCTGTCGTAAGACAGAGGAGAATGAATTAATTGTATGGATCAGGAGGGCTGTAGGTTCATTGAGAGTTTGGGATTCTTAGGATGTAACATGTAAAGTCTTAAATAGTTTCACATACCGGAGATGGACAAGTGAGGTCGATTTTATCAGGAGACCAAGAGGTAGCCTTTGCACCGACAGGTTCCATCTGTGTTTGGATATAATTTACAAAAAGAGTTAAATCAATCATAAGAATTATACAAAAACAAAGCACAATATGCAAACTAAATGCTAATTTCACCTACACATAGTTAAATGTAGCAACTTTGACAATTGATTGTCAAAATAAGTGAACCAAACTGTCTGTAATAGTTAGATTTATACTGCGCACATAATGATTTTTTTTATCTATCCCAGAGGATGTTCGAAACCCCTACAACGTTTATTTTAAAAAGCATCAAGTGTGAAAACATGAATTTTTTATAATTTTTATTTACTTAATTTATGTATTTATCATTTGTGGGATGGAACGTCCTCATCAGCACAAGTGCTGTTAGACGTACCATAGGTTATATTTAGTGGTGTATTTACGATCATAAGTGTGACTAGCCTTGTAGGCTCTAAGTCATTAAAATATGTATGGGTAATGGCAATGGAAATGTCTTCTTTCAGTGCTCGGAGTTGAACAGAAAATTCATCGGTTTAAGGGGCAATACCACTTCTGTTGTGTGCATGTATCATAAGTTTGCAATGTTTTAATGTTTCTCCCGACGCCATTGTAAGCTTTACTTATCCCGCTATACAATGAGAACTGTTAATGTTGACCTGATATGATTGTGTCATAATGTTGTGATTTTTGTTTGAGGTAGTAATATTGGGAACGCGCTTACAGAGATATTGAGCGATTCGATATTAGTTTTCCGACTTACCATGTTTTTCCAAAGTTCAAGACCACCTTGGGCGTGGCCCTTGGCGCTGAGATGGAAGCAGTCTGGCGCAAAGTAGGAGAAATCAGGATCACCGCTCTAATAGGAAGTGGTGGGGAAACGAAACGAGAGCAATTTGGTTATGGAAGCTTCGTATGCCCAAAGAAACCTAGATATTAATCACATTTCTTTATTATATTGCAATAATACATGAAGCAAACTTTAAATGACGTATTGAAAAGAAGATGTGAACATAATCAATGAACATCCATATGAACGACACCATTTTAGAAAGACAATCTCAAATTTTGTCGCCATCTGTTCTGTATTAAGCGGGACTGCACTGCTTGTAATTATTGGCGCCCTCTATATAGCAAGCAATTCCTAAGCGGTACCTGTTGGTCCCCCATGATCCCCCTTTTCGTATGTTTATTGAGAGCTGATTTGATGAGGTAACCACCTGTTAGTGACCAAGCTGGGAGCTCTAATTCCTCCTGGCCAAACTAGTGCAGACAGGCTTAAATATCATATTTCCATGTAAATACGAATCGGAGATAAGTTATCATTTCTATTCGAATTGAATAGTATATTTATTCAAAATTAGATTAGGGCTGTACATAGTCAGTATAAGTAGAAATTCGATTTATTTGGCCAGTGGAAAGGTTGGATACAATGCTTATAATAGTACTGGTATACCATGCACATGTTAGAGTTACCAAGTGGACAAAACCAACACGAGCACATAAAATGAAGGGGTGNGGGGGGGGGAGGTAGTATGTAACATTATCCGACAATCACACACTTTTTCATCTTTTTCACTTATTATTTTCTCCCCTCCCACATATTTTCCCCATTTGATGAAAAGGAGGGGCGTTTACGACCCCCGCCCATATCCCCTTATAACTACACCACTTATCTTACCTCTGTGAGTGGAACTACCGTATCATGTAAGAAAGGCTGTAACACAACTGTAAAATCTTCCTTATCGTCATATTGCCCGTTTGTTATTGACTCTTCTAGCATGACCTGAAGAGACAAATGAGAGAGAAAATCATATTTTTTTCATTATGGCGCCTAGAATTGCGCTTTGAAGTTTGAAATTTATTTGTTCCACATTTACGTTTAACAAAAATCAGATCAATACAAATTGTATAGTAACAAAATAAAACGGATACTTAAGTGAAATGAATGGTAATGGACGGTAAATAGCAAAGTGTTTTGAGCGAAGTGTAGATGCAACATTCAGTATACAAATAATGTTAAAGATAAGGATCCTACATAATAAGCAAAGTGTGTACAAGATCAGCCTCCTGTAAAGAGTTTTATCATAAAGTCTGATCATTATTCAGTAACATTACGAAACGGTACGGTAGTACCGAGTTCAAGATACGTACGAGGAGAACAATTGGGGTACATTAGGGTGCAATAAGTTACGAGAATGAGAACATTTGTTTTTACATTATGTCACAAATGATATGCTTAAAGCTATTTTTTCCCACGGGCATGTATCAACTCCTTGTACTTGTGGCCTTGTCTTTTGCTGGTATACTGCTTATCCCCGCCCGATCTTAACTCTCGAAACAAAAAAATAGAGGCTTCTTATCAATGCTAAATTCGCGTGGAATCATGATCCATTTTTCAGTCTGCCACGCGTCATTGGAAAACTTCTCGAAACTGTTTAAGATTAGCACCTTTATATGAATTATGTTAGAGTACTTAAACATGCCGTAAAAAAAACATTGTTTAATTTCTATTCTTTTATTTTTCCTCTCATTGGTTAGAACTCCGTAAATAAATCAATTCTTAATATCATACACGTTCATGAAAATATATAATCAAAAATACCAATACCGAATTGAATTATCAAAATGATTAAGAAATGATAACTAAGAATGCTGGACACGTAGAATATATATCACAAAATGAATTATCTAATTAAATTTTCAAATGATGACTAAAGTGTGTTTAATTATGTTACTTACTTGATACGTTTTGGTTAGATTATCAAAGTTGGCTCGCTCATCAGGGGTTAAAAACAATGCACATGAACAGAACGCCCTACAGTGAACAGAAAAAGTGGGTGAAGTTTATTAGGAGTGGGAGATACAATCCTACTTCTACATAGAGTTTGTTCGAAACGATGCTAACAAAATGCGATTTCTTAATTTTTTACCTTGATAACAGGCTTATTAAAGCTGTATTTGCGTCCTTTCATGAGTAAATTTTAGAGTGCCACCTTGAACTCCTTTCCACTCACTATAAAGAAAATGTCCATTAAAAACACTGAGTATTAAAGGTAGGACAATCAAAATTTAGATATGCCATATCTGAACAATCTGACCCCATTCAATTCAAAATTTATATCATCAATTCTCATATTGTCGCTTAATAACTTGTGATTTTTAGTTGATCTTTTTTTTTTTTATCAGAACCCCTGTAAGTAAATTCATTTGAGGACATCTTTGTTTCCTGCATTCGGGGAAAAGTTTTGGCAATTTCGTTGGCATATCTTTCTGATTACCACCCCATACAAAGTTATTTAGAGACGCCCCTGTTTATGATATCAATATGGACTTACCATTGGAATATATCGCATATTGGGGCCCTCAAATCCTCAACTTCAGAAACTCGAATCGTACCTATGACATTGACTATCGTGCGGGGCATCTATAATGACAAGGAAAAAATTTGATTGACGAAATTGAGCAACGTAAATTATCTAGTACATTATTGTAATTTTTGGTTTATAGCGCTCCTTGATCATCGATGTCATCATCATTAGTATTATCATTATTATTACAAGTCGAGACCAATTTAACGTAATCTATTAAAAGAATGCTTTCATCAATAAATAGGGACTAATTTCATGAAAAAGGTAGCAACCCCCCCCCCTCCCCCCATCAAAGTTTCAGCGCTCCTAAATAATCGTTATTATAATTATCATTGTTATCATTATTACAAGTCGAAACCAATTCATCGAAATCGAACCATAAACATGTTACTAACAGATAGGTACTCAGTTCTCGAAAAGGGAGGCAATCTTCCATAAAAAGTTTACCTGAGTTACAGCAAAACAAATTGAGAAACAGATATTTAGAAGTTTCACGAAATCATACAATGATAACAGGTGTCACGCAATTTGGAGAAAAAAAACAAGCCCAAGAGAGAGAGAGAGATTAATATCAATTGCAGTCAGATCCAAGGTTTTTTTTATAGTCGTCACTTAAGTCTTCATGTCAACCTTCTCAGCAGAAGCATCAAGTACCACCTACGTAACCTTTGGAGGGTGAGGCGGTTTATTGATAAGTCGACATGCCACGCTGCGGCAAGGGCTCTTGTCCTTTACAGAATAGAGTACTGCAACAGTCTCTTCAGTGTTCTCAGCCAGAGGGACCTTGATCGCCTACAGAGAATCCAAAACTCAGCGGCAAGGCTTGTCTTCTCTGCTCCTCTTCGGACTCACAACCCGTTCGACTCGAACTCCATTGGTTGCCTGTACGACAGATAATAGCTTTTAAGATCCTTCTACTGGTCTTCAAGTCTCTCAACCACCGATGTCCCCCGTACATAGCTGACTGCTTGGTTCGTCGTCCTCGAGTCCGAAATACCCGCTCATCATCATCCATCTGGCTCACTCAGTGTCTCTCTAAGAAACGTGCTGGTGAATTGTCTTTTCCATCGGTTGCTGCAAAACTGTGGAACCAACTACCTACTCCTGTGCAGATGGCCTCATCTGTTGACCAGTTCAAGAAACTACTCAAGTCACATCTATTCTGCTAGAAATTACTTTATTATCAGCCTATACATATACTTTGCTGATCCTTGACAAGTGTTTAACTTTTGTTTTTAAGTGGCCCAAACATTGTGGAGCGTGTGTGCAGCGCTTTGTAACTGCAAGGAAAAGGCGCTATATCAAATATTGTTTGGATTGGATGGATGGATGGATTGGATCATGTTTCAAATAAGTCACAAAGCAGCAAAGTTTCATGGAATAATAAACATGCGTTTGTATAACGTTTTATAAGAAAGTATCATAATCCTTGACCATATTCATGTCCAAGGTTTGTGAACCACGCTCCAGCAAGCACTATACATTTTGTAAATCCCAAAAATATCACCTTGTTCATTAATACATGATGAAGTCGGTAACTTTTAGATATTTTTGTTCTACACTAACGAATGATATAGAAAGTGTTAAAAATTAATGTCCGCACCTGATCATGAAGAATCATGAGGGCTTCATGGATATGCTTGACGTAGTTTTCTGGGGTGTAGAAGTCGTTGTTTTTGCACCAGTCACAGAGGTCGTTGCCTCCTATGAACAGGGTAACGATCTTCCAGTCATTCTCGTAGTCGATCTCCGGATCGGCTTTCATCTTGGACACCAACCACCGGGCTTGATGAGGCATGTCACTGTGTTGGAAAAATGAGAAAAGAAAAGTAAATATTCAGATTTCCTGAAGTATTCTATGTAAGTAATACAGCATTTAAGAAATCTTTATTTGGTCAAACACCTGGACGGTTTTTTCTTTAAGACTAATCAAATTTCCTCAATGCAAGTCCATGTGTTCGACAGATGAAAACATAAAGCAGTAAATCGCAAGAATTTCCCAAAACAAACATCTAAGTAGGGCATTTTTTCTTCTTCAATAAATGGTTAGAACTTAAAGATGGTTGCGCTTGGATGTTAATGAATTTATCTCTTTTTCCCATACTTCTAGATATAAAGGTCGAGTGTTATATTCCAATATTTTGATATAGCCATTGTTGAGTCAAAGTGGTTGTAATAATCAAAAATTGATCAATTTATTTTCTCTTTCTTTAGTAAATGGAATGATAAAGAGGTTATGTATTGCTTCTTGCAAGGAGTTTTTGCTCGCGAGAATTTAAAAAAATGTGGGAATATTGATTTTTTAAAATTTTAATTCAAGACCTTTGATGACATTTCTGTCAGAAGCTTAATGAGGTATTGTGTGTATTTTTTGTCAAAATGCAAGCCATAGCAGCTCAAGGACTATATTTATTTAATGATTACAGGACCTTGAGAAAATGTGAGATTGGATTTATATAAACCATGGACCTAATATAACTTACGCAGCTATATCTCCAGGGTGACCAACATTCAAGCTCGCATCCTTAGAGTCCCACATTCCTGTATTCACGCCATAACCTTTGAGGTCAGGATTGTATTTCCGCAAAATATCTAAAATTATATATAAGAAATGGGGATTATCATAAATAGTTATTATAGTAAAAATCGTCAATAACCAGTCAAATGAAATGATAAAACTATATGAAATATTATTTTACGTTCATTTACATGTTAATATCATGAACATCTAGGTAATTAAAATATTCTATTGAGTGTTTTATTGTCCGGAAATGTAGGTAAACTCCATCAATCTTAATTGAAGCGATATCGGCGATAAAAAATCAACTAAAAACATCTGCATCTGTCATTCATACAAGATGTCTATACTGAGGGAAAGGTCAAAAATGCATATTTGATTTGCTGAGAAATCTTTCGATAATATATTGTATTGTTTTTGTGTAAATATAATCAAATCTTTTGTAAAACATTCTAAAATACAAATGGATTTTTAAAGGATTGGCGTTTTCATTTAATTGTATTTCTTGATGACCCTGACGATTAATGTGTATTCCATCCACAAATAAAAATATTTTGATTAGCGACTAGATAGTCATTTCATCATCTGACCAATGTCACAAAAAAGCAAGTCGTCTGTCAAAACAACCTGAACTATACTTACTGGCAAGAGTTGGGTTCGTTTCAAAACTTGCATCTCCCCCATGGCTGAAAATATAAAAACAAATTGAAAAATTATGAAGTTTGGGAAAGAATCACAGAAATTAATTTATGTCCGGCGCGGTTGGGTATCACAATTACTACAAGAGCAATACGTGGTCTTAAATTCACCAATATGAATATTTCACAGTGACTACTGAATAGGATAAGGAATAAGCCCTATCATTGTATTTCGAGTAAAAGAAGAACTTTAAATTTAACTATCAATATATATAATTTTTTTTTTAACTGAGCTAAGAGAGAGTTTCTGCGCAAACTTAAATGCAGTTCTTTTAAAAATCAAATGAAAAAACTGTGTGCCTACTCGGAGCACTTTTAACTTTTTTTCTCAAACTATTATTACAGAATATTTACATATATTTCCACTTATTTCCACTTAATCGATTTTCACCCTTACGAAAAAGACCAAGGAAAGCAAATTGCTACCATTAAATTTCACCTTCAATGTATTATCAACGACCTATTTTAGTTCTATGAATAGAATAAAGACGTTTAAAAGCTTTTCGTCTTGAACTCGTCGGAGTTAATGGCAACTCTGAACAAAAAGCCGAATCTCACAATACGAGCACTAACCCAGAAACAAAGTATGCAAAAATAAGTTTTTCTTGCTTACAAAAGAAACAAATACAAGTACCTGAATGTTAGGCCTCTATACATATAGAGAAGTTCTGGAAGAAAGCATGCTCCAGCTCCGTTTGCCGCCTATTTACAAAATTACGAGGAAAAAAAGTAAAATTAGTAAGTGGGGGGTTGCTGGTGAATGTTTAGAATATCAGTCATCACATGATTTGCTTTGTACGTCTATATAAAATCGTTCTTTGTGTGAGCTTTTATGATGACATTTGATGCACATAATTTTCTACGGGTCTTTTAAAGTCCATTTTTGAGAAATCTATGAGAATAGTTATTTGTAAGGTGTGTTCCATTAACCCAATTTGTGCCTTTCGATTGATTTCCTTTTTTTTTTCCCTTCAATTTATTATATGATACAAAAACTGCCAACAAAGATTTTTAAACATGCTATTCTATCACTGCCGCTTTCTTTTGTTACAGCTATATGTCGAACGGGTAAAGAAAATATTACGGAAATCTTACAATGACGTCTATCCTTGTTTTAATGTCTACCCTGCATTTCAACAATACACGGGCTGTATTATCAGCACTTAATACGAAATATGATGAAAATTTACAATTGTGTAAGTCATAAGCAAATTCTAAAGTGATATATTAAGCCTGGTTAACGAAAAATTCACACATTATTATCACGGTCATTGGATTCAGTATTGCTAAGTCCGCACATGATAGTGCACACACTCTGCTCCCTGAGTAGTATTCCGACCAGGAGCCATTTTACATGCGCACACATGCAAATTCAACCGCATCCTACCAGGTAGCCACTTAACACGTGGATGGAGAGTAGCAAAATGTAGCTAAATGTGTTGGGGCTCGAACCCACGACCGTCGCATATCCTGTCAGGTTTATTAAACCACTCGACTACGAATCACCTCTTTATGTTATGAAAACTTGTTTTTCTTAAAGAGTATGCCACTGGATAATGGTCAGACACTTTTGTTATAAGCGGAATGTAGAGTCGCTTTTAATACGTTGATGCTTTCATTAATACAAGAGTAAGCCTATTGCTCAGTCCGATGCAGGTTCTGTCCGTTCATGCTTATATATGTTTTGCGAATGTAGTACATCACGTTATGACTTTTTAATTAAAACCACCTACTTTCAAAAGAATAAAGTTTTGGAAAGATGTGCTTCTACTTACCGTTAATGAGTCGCCCATGGCACCAATGGCTTTGATGTCTGCAGGGCGAATTCTATGAGCTAGAAAATAATATTGAAAAGGCAAATTGAGGGGGAACTCCAAAGATTTGTTCAAAAGATGACGCGGCAAACCGCCGCGATTTTTTACGTGTACATTAATGACAACAAAGTTTAATAATTTGCCCTCTTTGAAGTAATTATAATAAATGTTGGTAAAAACAAGCCCTAAGAGGATTAAATACACAACTAACATCATGCTGGACAATTGTTACCCAATATTTTTTAATTGTGAAGGGCATTATCATCTTACATAGTAGGGCCAAAAAAAATGAAACTGAGAATTCTTTTTACCTGATATTGGTATCTCATCAGAAGGAGGGAGGTCATCGCAAGGAAATGTGAGTTCTTTTCCAAGAGGCTAAACCCATAGAGATAGCAATCAAGAGATGGGAAGGGTAAAAAGGTTGAGAGATAGTGGCAGGGGAGGGGGAGAGAGGTAAGAGAAGAAATAGAATAGAAGGAACGTCGAGACAACAAAATATTAAAGATTTTTTTTTTTTAAAGATCAAGAAATTGCCTCTTTGCAGAATTAGTCATTCATAGCTATTTGAAAAAAATGATGCCTAGATCTAGTTCATTGATAAAAGCTTATTACCGAAAAGGTATTAATTTCCAGTGTACAAAATGGAATATGATTAGATTAGTACATAAACTGCAATGTATTGTTAATATTGTAATGACCCAGTCCGTACCTAATATAAAGAAAGGCATATTTTAGCTACGAGGCAGATTTGTTTTTTTCTCTAATAGTTGATCAGTATTATCTTATCTCTAATGACAGCTTGAACCTTGATCGAAGATTAGTCCGACTATCAAAGATTTTTACCTTTGAAGTATTGTCAAACATAGACGCCTCTTGACCAAATACACGTATCTCAAGGAGCTATACATGAAGTGAGAACTTGGTTTCCCTCGTAAAACAGGATGACACGGCACCGAGCAACAATCAACAAACTTTGTTATTGCATGCATCATAATCCCACATGCAAAATCACAGGTTAAGACATTTTAGGTAACCTTCCCGGATTGAGGTTCCCTTAATTGACAGTCATTTAAATAATGAAATCGTTTTTGTAGAGAATTTGTGGACCTTCCGGTCGCATTGAAGTCAGGTCAGTCGCAAGACACTCCCCGATCTGAAGCAAATTTGGCGTTTCTCATACTGAAAGATGGTTCGACGATTTGTTGTCTCACATCTAAAAATGGATTAATGGTTTATTTCTCGTACTGAAAGTTTATTCGGAGGACTCCAATACCTCACAGTCAGGAAGATTTATTTCTAATTATGTTCAAATTTTCATTTATCTCATGAAAATTCAATTTCTACCAAAATCAGATCGCATCAAGATTATTTAGTATGTGGTGAGATATAGATAGTGTTATTATATTATTGGGTCCACGTATATGGGCGCACTGGCATCCTGGATAGGGGTGACACCGTTCCAAGATACCAGTCCGTCCCTGTGTAGGCTGACACTTAGCGTTTCATAAATAAGTGACTGACTTCACACTCTTGAACCTGGATTCAAGATAGTATGCTTTTTCATGAAAATTGGAAATAGGTTTTATAATCAATTTAATTTACTTTTTTTTATATGATCATTTTGTATTTATTTGTATTTCCATCAATATAATGGAAAGCATTGTCAGTAACAATGCTATCAAAAGATCCCTGTATAGGCCTATACCATAAATATATGTGCAAGATTGGCCAAACAAATTGCTCCGTTTTATATAGTTTGATTTAGTTTTTTTTTTCATTTAAAAAATCATTTCAGAATGAAGAGAAATTTTAACAATTGCAAAAATTTAGAATTAACACATTGAGGTTCAACACCTTGTTGTATATCCTTAAGAAATCATTTTGGGATTACGTAATGAGTATAAAACAAAAGTAGTAAAAAACAACAAATATACCGGGATATCTAGTGGACGATCCTCGTAGCATTCGAAGCCAGGGAGCAGTTCCAGAGTCTCATTCCAATCGACCATGATCTCCAAATCAGAGACGAGTTTGGTATATGCCTGCATGAATTTATTATCTGATAGATGGAAAGGATGATTGATCAAGAGTACATGACGAAAAAGGGACTAAGAGCTTCCAAAGGACTTTAGATATATAATTACACGGGCAATACTAGCGCTCGTGGCATTCAAAATTAAAATCCTATTGGGTTACCACTTGCTACACCTGGGTTGAGGGTGGCAGAACTGATGTAGATTAATGTCTTGCGAAAGGACGTTGGTGCCATGACAGGAAATGAAACCCCTTACTTTTGTGATCTTCAGTTTTGTGTTTTATCCACAAGACCACAACACTTCCACATTCATACGTGTATACTATTAAATATGTTGTAATCCCAAGCAAAGAGATGGTTTATCAAAATCTCAACCTAAACACCAGAATTTTTGGACAATGACGAACATGACAAGTATATCAAAATAAATAAGATTTGTGTAAACAAAAAAAAATCACTGATTAAATGCAAATCGAGTCGTACATATTGCTTTGCTTAAATTCACATCGTACCACCAGCAATAATTTAGATCACGTATTTTGAAGCTTCTTGTAACTATTAATATCCCCCAAAGAAAACTATATAAAAAGATCAAAACAAAACAAACAGATTCAGGTTGTACAAACAAATAAATAAGTATCAAACATACGTACATTCTCTATCAAACCAATTAGCCAATATTGAAAAAACTAATTATGTCCCATTAGCCTCTCACTGACATTTGAAAGGTTGCTTATGAAAATATTTTCAAAGTGCAAACAGGCCCACATAATCAAAATCGTAAATACGTATAAGTTTGAACATCTCACCTGCGTACACATTGAATTTGCTGAGTTGAAGATGCGCCAAGGCTGCCAAAATAGCAGCGAAAGTAGTCACTATCCTCGCCATATTTTCCTTCTTTTTTGATAACCTATGACTTAGCCGCCGGAATATGAGTGGAATAACAATTAGGTGTGACTTTTGTACACTTAAACCTTACCACATTGCATTGGTACTTTAGTAGTATGTTATCGCTGATGTTGTTATCTAATTCATCAATCGTATTCGATATCATACAACAAATACGTTGGCCACTTGTAGCTGTTGTCGTATTTGTATTACCTGCCATTAGATGATTAATAGAATGTGAGCTGATATAACTAACAAAAATAGATTGATTTGAACTGTTGTGGCCACTATTAATCAATTCCACAAACATTACCTCATTAAATCTGGATACAACATAGACAGAGACCCTATTTTGTACTATCAAAATAAGAACGACAAATAATTTCATGTCGGATCTATGATGGATTGTTTAAAAAATCAAATATCGTACTGTTAAAATAAAATTTTGATAAAATAATGGTAAATAATGGTTTAATATGTTATTTTAGCTCACTGCTAAGTATGCATAATTATGTATGTTTGAAAGTAAGCAACCAGGAGATCAACGGCTTTAAGTCCTCTCCAAAAGAGTTGGTAATGAGGATTAATGCCTCACCAATAATTGACACTATTAAATCCTCTTGGTTTCGAAGCCGGGTCCTCCTAGCAAAGAGACCACTGAGCCATCCTTCTCACCTCCTTTCGGCAGCATATATTAATCTTAAACTTTACGGTTATCATTTTAAAGCTTATCTGCCGTAGTTTACAGGAGGAATTAGAGCGCCTGCATGGTCATTGGACAGGTGGTTATCTCATCAACTCAGCTCTCAGTTAACATAAGAAAAAGAGGATCATGGGAGACCAATGATCACCGATTGGGCACTGTTTGTTATATAGATGGCGCAAGTAGTTACAAGTAGTGCAGTGGGCCTTTAAATTGATCGTTAGAAAGTCCTTACCCTTCATACAACAAGGGTGATTAGAAATTCATGCAAAGCGGATAAGAGTCACCGAAAAAAAAACGTAAACAGGTGTAGATTCACACACGAAGACAATCAGCTCGAATTCTGGGCACCGTTTCACGAAATCTTCATAATTGTACTAGTTCACCGACGTCGTTTCGAAGCGATTGTTAAATTAAATACACATGTTTCAACGGGTTATCGGCTAACACGTAATTATGGCCGTTTCGTGAATTGCTGGTCAGTGGACAGAATCTATATCTTTTGTAATTTGTGGTGTAATGTTTAAAATGTACATGAGTTGGACACAATATATTTAAGAAACTCTAATATGTTTTACCCTTGAAAAAACGGTGTCCTCCTACAAATTTCCCTTATTCTTGATTAACGTTTAAAATTATAATGACACATTTTATTCAGAACTGTTAGATCAAAACATTTCCATCCATGGAATTATCATAATGTAGTGGATATATTGGCATTCATATATTTCATAGAAGCTGAAGATTATCTATGATGAATCAGAATTTTCTCAAAATTGCAGACGTTGAATGGCCTACTTTAGGGAATGGGTTATTTTCGTTTAACTGTAAATGCACACAAATAAATGGATATCTTGATATTTCTTCAAGACTCCTTCGACTTTTACTAACATAACACATCACCTTTAATCTATGCCCTGCGTTATCTTAAAAGAGGTAATTTCAGATCTTCTGTTATTTTGTTTGTATGTCTTGAAAATTCAATGGATCTCCCCTAGAAATGAAGTTTAAACTTATCTCATACGGGTAAAGATGTCATTAAAAGAATTTGTGGTTATAAGACGTGAGTTTGGTTTCATAATATGTGTATATCTTGAAAATTCAGCGGATCTCCCTTTTGAAAGAAAGTTTTAACTTATATCATAAGGGTGAAGTTAACCATTTATGAAGGCGACAGGTGAGTTTTGTAAGAATAAACTGACTTTCACAAAAGGTACAATATATTCTCATTACACGGGTTTGTAAGCGGGCTCATTTTATTGTGCAATTCTCATATATACCATAAATGTATATTATACAAAAACGTTATGTGTTTTTTACGCCCTGTTTACGCATCTCAAATTTTGTTTCATTTTCTTCTAAAGAAGAACTTGGTTGCAGGGAAGTTTCACTTGAAATTAAAAGACCTCGATATGGAATGGAGAAGTCCTATATAAACATCTGAATAAAAGGTAGAATATATTATCTATTAGTGACAGTGGTACTATCTTCGGTACAAATTGCTTCATTATACGGAGAGAGGTTTTAAACTAACGTCCAAACGTAATGAACTGATCGCAACTAATATTCAACCACTTCATCCTTTCTTTCCTAATGAATTCTTTAAAATAACAAGCCGAATAACAATACAGAAAATATCTACTAACAATTGACTGACATTGTTAATTGCACAACACAATGCCACTAGGCTATCGTCGATCCAACAGTAAAAGTATTAAGAGAGGACCAGTAACTACGCCCTCTCAGATTGCCTGGCGGAAATCATCGAATGACGATGGAAACGCCATTAATCGCAACAACAACAACAACAAGTAGAAGCTACCATTGATGTGATCTCAATTGAAGATGTTTTGTATCACGAACAGTATTGATCGTCATAAAACGAGTTTTTTATGCGGATACACTTTATTGAGAAATTGTCATTATTTAATACCATAACTGTCACGTTCTGTGTGTTTTGTGCGTCTCGTATTCTGTCTCTTCAAAATAAAAGATAGAAGCTACCATTGATGTGATCTCAATTGAAGATGTTTTGTATCACGAAAAGTATTGATCATCATAAAACGAGTTTTTATGCGGATGCACTTTATTGTGAAATTGTCTTTATTGTATACCATAACTGTCACGATCTGTGTGTTTTGCGCATCTCGTATTTTGTCTCTTCTGAATAAAAGGTAAAAGCTACCATTGATGTGATCTCAATTGAAGATGTTTTGTATCACGAAAAGTATTGATCGTCATAAAACGAATTTTTATGCGGATACATTTTATTGTGCAATTGTCAATATTGTATACCATAACTGTCACGTTCTGTGTTTTTTTGCGCATCTCGTTTTCCGTCTAATATCATTAAAAGAGGACAACTTGGTCACAGCTAGTGATCAAGTTTCCCAGGAAGTTTTCAAGGAAATCAGAAGACCTTTATGCACTAGAGAGTCATCTTTAAACATATGAAAAGGGTAGAAGTCACAATAGCTATGGCCACAATCTCATTGGTTTCTTGTTAAGAAAAAGCGAGATACTGATTTTTAGTTGATGGCGTGACAGGGTATATAAGGGCGTTTGAAATAATGCAGGCGTTTAGTTACGGCAATGCCATGCAACCTCTCACAAGCTTTATCGACTTTCAAAGCTATTCAGTAGATATTTCAGCTTTATACTTTACGGATACCCATGCAGACGTTGGAATTGTATACGGTAATTTTTTTCAGTCTTAGATTAACTTTCCTAAAAATATCGCCACTGTTCTTAGGGCAGATACGAAGTGTTGAAAATATGAAAATGGTTAATTTATCATTACAATCGACTTTCAAGTACAAACTAGATGTATGACCAATTTTACCACTAGGTATTTTTTCTAGATTTTTAAAGATATGTTTCGTTTGCAAGTGCCTATGACTTTTAATACGTTACTGTTGATAAGAACCTGGTATTTCATTTCGTCCTAAAATGCAATTCCAACATCCTTTACACATGACACTAACTGAGAAACCTTCTTTTTAAGTTACACAAAATGTAATTTCGCTCAAATTTGTAATCAAAGTATTACCAGAAATTTCGTTTAATTTTTTTCAACTCGATTTATGGGTATGAACGATTCCAATGCTATACATGGAAGTAAGTATACTTTATCTCGATCCTCGCATAGCTTTGTCTGATATTTACACACTAGCTTCAGGACCAATTAAACCCTCCACTAAATTTGCTAAAAGGATAGATGGCGTTATCACGTTTCCATTTAAGAGGATTATCAACCCACACTTACGATTTCTTCGTGTCTCATCATTTATTCCTCTCAACAGCTTCCTCATATGTGTTTTCATCGACCCTGCATCACACTCCGCTAGTTAGGCTAATTGTTAAATAATCCGATTGAAGCAAAATCCAACATTCGTCGATCAAGATAAAAAAAAAATTGCCGATTTCGGAATCAAGAAATGGACATGGCTACCGGAGCTTCATCGCTTTTGAATTCTTCACTTGATCTCTCGTTTGAGATTTTCGAAACGGGTGATGGAAACGATACAGCTAGTGGATGGTCCTGGCTCCCGCTCGTATGGAATTGGTGGGTGATTCTGCAACTGATGTCCGCATTGCTAGGTATGGCCGGAAACCTCTTAGTCATTCTTGTGCTGTACCAGTGTCGTGCAGCAAGTCGCTCTACCGACATACTTGTCGGAAGCCTTGCCACTGCTGACTTCCTAGCATCCTTTCTCATGATTCCGATTCCACCTCATCAGACGGTTCCTGTCTCAAGGATAGGTTACGTCTACTGTTGGTTTGTAGGGAACAGCACGATAATGTGGATTTGTTTAACAGCATCCACGTTCAACCTCGTAGCCATCTCCTGCGATCGCTACTTTGCCATTGTGCACCCGTTGCAGTTCATGCGGTACGTCACCAAAGGCCGGGTTCGTGTGAGCGTTTTGTTGATATGGGCGGCTGTATTCATTCTTGTGGGACTCCCGATTTGCATCAGCTACGGGGTGGACAGCGACCAGAAGACGTGTGGATTCCTGTTCAATAGCAGCACCGCCAAGGCAGTGTATGGATGGTTCATTTTCCTGCTCCGTCTCATCATCCCGACCATGATCCTCGTAGTCACCCAGTCCGCGATTGCGATCGTCCTCCACCGGGAGTCCAAAACCTTCCGGAAAGATGTCGATGGGGTCATGCATTCCCAACGCTCTGTACACCTAGAAGCTCGTGATCACGTCATCAAACTCATGCTCATCGTCAGCATCGCTTTCGTCATCTGCTGGTCACCTAGTCAGATTTTCTTCTTCGGTGTCAATATTGGGTTCATCTCCTTCAAGTACCTCTACACTCCGACGCACCGTATCTGCAAAGTGTTAACGCTCTGTAATTCTTGTCTGAATCCTATCATTTACATCGCTAGGCACCCTCACTTTCGCGTGGCAGTGAAGGAGCTTTTTAAAGGTTCGAAAGCCATAAAAAACAGAGGCCCTATTTTTGAGCACAAGACTGACAAACGTAACAGCAGTGTGACCCTATCAACTATAGCTTAAAGAGTAAATGACTGATAATAATTTAATAATATGTGTCATTATAATTGTTGACATAATTTTTATTTCAATGAATGACATGTATAACGTGTATGATAATATACTACAGTACTTAGTAACCACATAAATTAGAATCACGTTTGATCACGCACAGTAAACGCTCAGCACACAGGTTTACCGTTACAGCTTAATTCACGCAAACGATGTGCACCATCTTCACTCCTTGTCGAGTATTCCTACCCCATGGTCACCATGAGGTCATGTGGTAATTACTTTCACAAAGGCTTTGGTCATCCTACCAGGTCCCCATTTTTCTCCTTGGTATGGAGTGGCAAATGTAGATTAATGTCTTGCCAAGGAAAATTAAAGCCATGTCTGGCATCGAACCTACTGCCTTCACATTTCCAGTGAATTGCCTAAACCACTCGACTGCGACACCTTTAAATTGTTAATGCCCAACTGATTTCAAAGCAATTTGAAAATATCTGTAACCAATCAACACAACTAAATCACGACATATCATAAAACTGTCAACCAGCTCAAACAGAAAGTAAAGATTGAATACAGTGATCAAATTGTGTTAGTATGGTTAAAATGCAAAGATTTGTCTACGTCTAGCTTAATTCATAACTTTGAAGTAATTTCGCCCAAAACAGACATGGAACTCTGGTTTATAGATTAGTTAAGATTACATGATTCATTGGTAAAATTATGTAATGTCAATCTAAAAATAGCCAAAATTTATTTAAAAATTAAATGCTAAAACTTTATAAATCTTTCCAAAAAGAAATTACAAAAAAAAAACTCTAACATGCTTTTTTATTGAGTGGATTTTACTCATCTTCTTATTACAGCCTGATGCAGTATTCTATCCAACCATTTGAATTCGTTAAGCAAAGTATTTTTTCCAAGCTCTTTTACTGGGTGACCTATATTATTAAGATGATTTAATCTGAGATATCAAATATTAAATTGAGAAGGGAAAACAAATCATATTTTATTTTAACGATTAATACCTGTATTACGGTGGTCAGTTCTTAATTCAACTTTCTCTGTAGGAAACTTAGAGCTCTGAATACATGACAGTATGTTATTAATATGTTGGTTATTGCATTTGAATGTAATTGCTTTACTTTTATTTCATTATCGTTTACGAACGCCACTGCATATCGAGTCCAGAATCTGGCCGGTTTTATTCTAATATGTTTCATAAGTTCCCTCCAATACCTGCTAATTTCTACAACTAGCCCTTACATTACGAAAAAGGGCAAGAATTTGAGACATAAAGAAAAGCTCAAGACGCATTATGTTCAGTTTGAAGTAGTTTCAGAACACCAATTTAATTATCGATGATTTAAAAAAGTCAAAAATGTATGTGTAAAAAAAAAATCACATTCAGATTATATGAGTTTCGTAAGTTTATATTGTACACTACAAGTATAAATATTCTACTATTAAATGTACACTGGGGCTACGAAATCCTACAAATACACCTGAAAAAAGCAAACTTGCAAACTCTAAACTGATTTTCAAATTGGGGGATTTTACTGAGGGATAAGAAAAAGCGTATAACATTATGCTACATATACACATATTGCCATGTCCAAACTATTTTTTCCCCATGCGTTACCGACCGCATCGAAGATTTGTGTTTGCCTGATGATTCTACCATGGACCTATTAAGAATCTATTAATGATGATAGCCTTTGAACCGAACCAAATCTAATGTAAATGGATATTTTTTCTCCATACCCATTAATGTTCTCAAGTGCATAGTACTTGGTTATGAAAGAAACGCTATAAATAGCATTGGTAATATTTGGGAATTTCTTAATTCGTTAGATTGTATACTTCTTTATACATGTATTAAAATCCTGACTATTCAACACTTGTATAATTGATATTGTATTACAATTTAAGTTTTTTATAACCACTTCCCAGTACCTTTTAGAAGAAAAAAATCATGTATTTTTCTGTGGAGTAAAGGTAAATGTTAAATGCAATTACCATTATTGTTATTATTATTATAATTGAATTGAATTGATAATGGTTTTGTGAGAATAAAAGAATGGCAATGCATCGCGGTCCAAACGGACGAGTTGGGCAATGTTTTACAAATTTAAAATACAATATATAAAACAATCATAGCAAATGACATCAAAAACAATGAACTGAACGTGAATGAGTAAATTGTATAAAATAATATTTGACCTTAAAATTCTTATTACTTATTTTTATTTACAATATAATAATTACCATTATCAATAAAATTATCAACATAATTTTGCAATTCTTAAAGGATCACCTTTTCTAAGCCTACCCTATGTCACAGTTAAGCTAAATTCGTCTTTTCAAGAATGCCATATTACATTGGTCCCAATATGGAGCATAATTTTACTTTCAACGGGCTTGCACATCAAATATTTTGTTAGGCAAGATCTTAAGAAATAAAAGGAACTTTTAAGACAAAATTATTTTCACATTAAGTATTTACATTTCAACTAGACATTGAGTCAAGTTCAAGTCTGTTTTGTCTCACTCAATCAGTAAGAAACAATTGAAATCAATCAAGAATGGAACAGCGATTTAATGTAAATTTCGTTGTAAAACGGATGCATAATAATGTAATTATTGATTATAAACATGTATCACTATAGAAATTATCATTATTATGACGATGATGATGTTGATGAGGATTATATATTATTTATAGACAAACAATAAATGTTAGTATTTAGACACAATCAAACCTGGATAAAGCAGCTTATATTGTTACAGTCAAATACTTACATGCAGATTATACAATCAAATACTTACATACTGATTATACTGTTAAATGATCGTAGGTATGTACATTAAGATTAGTAAAAAATGAAAACGTACCAACAGGTCCCCGGATCAAATAATTCGCTAGTAAAATTTAATATAATTGTTGTATCAATGATGTCCTAATAGTAAGGTAAAATGTATCAAATAAATAAAGGACATGAGTGATCACCAAAGCCTCTATATGCCAAATAAAAACTTATTTCATTTCTTTATAAGTTTATTTGTTTCTTTGGAGGGAAGAGTGGCTCTTTAAACTTATGTGTCAGAAAATCCGTAGTTTTTGTGTTGGAAAATTTAAGTTGTGATGCTTCTCTTATTGAATTATTTTCACAAAGGCAGGCTATTAGAGAGGCTCTTCGAAAGTTGGAAAATCTTTAATCATTTGTTTACCCTGCTCAGCAATTCATAGTATCTCATTAACTTTTCGTTAATGCCGTTGGTAATTTTCTTTCTAAAATTGGAATACATGGGCTTTTTCTGTGATTTGTCACAAATTGAATTAATTCTTTGTTTGTTTCATTTTGTTTCTGCATTTTTTAACGTTAAAAAACTAGGTACATATATATTATCAACGTAATGTTAAATACATATATTTACATAAACCGTATAATAAAATCATAATATAAATCGATTGAATAATTATAGCTTTAAAAATAACATAGTTGACAAATCATTTCAAAATTGAAAAAAGCAGGAGAGACCACCATCTAAGCTAGAGCTTGAACGTGATGGCGGCTGAATTGAAACCTCAACGTCCTTTTTTTGCTATAAGTGTTGCACAACGGCGCAAATGATTACATTCTATTCTTGGCAAGAGATGAATTCCGAATCGGTATAACTTATTCATCTTGCTTTTCTTTTATACGAACGATCCACCTGTTAAACCAACGAGTAAGTTGTAAATTTAAACCAAAATCGACTGTCGACTTGGTTCGGAACGAGCTTAAATGTCAATTTTTGAGCCGCATTGAATTTGCTATCGAAGGGGGGTGTTCCAAAGCCTCCAACTGTAAGCGGTCCGAAGCTCGTATCCCTAGTATAATACAGAAAATCGGGCCGCACGTCGCTTAAGAAGTAGAAGTAAAGCCGCGAGTAGTGATTCTCGATTGATGTGCTGAATTGACTATTATCCACGGTAACGGTAAATTGCAGCGTAGCGCTAGACGAAGAGTGAGCGGGATATTCGGGCGATCGGAAGCTCTTTTCTTCGAAGGGCTTTATAGTGTATTCCTCTCCGTCGGGAAATTCTAATTAATGTAAAGAAAATGAGCATGAAACATAGTATACATGACTACAACATATATCAAATTAAATATCTTCGCATGCAGATGATGAATTCAACCATTGTCATCCCGAATATGAACATAGTGACACATTGCAGGGCCGCCTCACAAGGGGTCTGTATGTACCAGACAATGATCCGCGAAAGAATATAATAGTCAACCTGTACAAACATCACCTTTAGGTCATTAAGTACATCTTAGTCTTTAAAACCTCATATATCTTTTCATAAACAATGATGTAGGTATTAATATGAAAAGTTTTTTTTTTCTCTTCTCATTGCAATTTCCTATTTGTGCAATGCCTTGCTCATTTGGGAATTGTTCCTCTTTCCAATGACGAATGCAGGATTATGAGAACACGGGGCCGGATTAAATGTGTCTAAAAATGATGAAAAAAAATTATTCTCGCAACTTTCAGGAGATCTTTAGAATCTCTGACAAAAGGGTAATCAACCCCCGTCCCTACCGCCTGCAATCACCGACTGCTTACCTCCGGGTATTCCCCCTTTTTGCAAAGTTCTAAAGGGTAGACAAAAATTCCCTGTATTCACGAACATATTACGACCAGTCCTTATTTGTCCTTGAGGTAAGGTTAATCTTGTTACATAATCATTTTTGAAAACATGCCTCCAAAGTAAGTCAATAACGAATTTGATGATTGCTTTCCTTTTTCATTAACTCTTGTGATTATTGGACTTTTTTACATAAGGGTCGGTTCAAGACCCGAATTTTCGTAGCTTTGCTATAGGTTCTTCAGAAAATGTCGGGTAAATTGTACCCGACGCTTTGGTGATAAGAGGGGTGTATTTCACAAACGTAACACCCGACCATGAATAGGGGGGGGGGGGGTTGATAATTCACGAAAGTTCATGTTACCCGAAGACCCGAAGATCCGATGTAAAGACGTAAGCCCTATTTCACACGAAATTGTATGAACTTAACGTTAGGTAATTTTACGAATTTGGTCGGAAAAAACTATTAATTTTTGAATATTTTTATTATTCTAAAAACTAATTGAAATTTCAGAGAAGACGCTCTGGATTGCAAATTACAATATGGGTATCGGCAAAATGTACCTCTCTGTTCGTTCTTTTTGTTTGTTATTGCTTTTCTTTTGTTTTTGTTTCTCTGTGTGTTTGTTTTTGTTCAGAAAAAACTGTCCCCAAGAGGCTTATTTCGAATCATCGGGTCATCGTGTCCGGTCGGGTGGTCGCGTTACCCGACCTTTCGTGAAACAAAAGCGGAATATCATGTGAATATGCACGTTAAGGAAGCGACCTTCCCCTAGATTATTCTCAGGGTTTTCACCAAGTGAATTGAATCAGACCATTTGTAGGTGAGAAGGGTTTTTTGACATACATTAACACCCGACATCTCGTGAATAAAGGAGCATGTTTTCACAAACGGTTGGGTAACGTGACCACCTGACCCAACGTGATGATCCGGTGATTCGAAATAAGCCGTTACCTATGCATTCGCCTACACATGTAGTCGGGTCACACCGATATTCATTCAGGAGATTCACACAAAGGCCACCGTTGAGGCATGGAGTACTCAAACACTCATCGATATCTGTAGAAATGAAAGTTTATTTTAAAAAAATAAAAAAGAACATCACTTGGCTTGATCATTCCTAGATGCTGTAGGGAATGCAGTCAAACACACGAGACCGAAAGCAGACCGACACCTAACCGAACAAACATATTACATCGCACCCAATGACCTAGAATTGTTTGGTTTGGAGTCGGTACAGAGTAGATTTGGCGGTGTGACTGAGGTTTAGAATGCAGTCACGCCAGTGAGACCGAAGCCATTCAGACTACAGATCGAACAAAAGTAATACATAACCCCGAATTGCCAAGAATTCGGTTTCGGTGGGTTTGGAGTTCTTATGGATTCTGTTTAAGTCCAGTCACAGAGGTATGAAAACGATCATAATTTGGGTCAACTAATAAGGAGCATGAAGAAAACATTAAATAAATACCCTGCTCACTGAACCCAAGGTTGGACTTGTCAGACGGTAAATGATAATAAAATAATCCGTTTCTTTGAACAGCACTGTGTATGATACCTGAAACCTCATTGGATAAAAAAAATCCGTTCCATTTTTAATCCCTACAATATCTTGTGTGATTGGACAGATCTGCGGGGTATATATACAATGGTGTATGTCACAACATTTGAAAAATGTCTGTACAATATGTTGAGCTTGGGTTAAGATTTGAAATAATAATTTGACCATGAGCTTACACATGATTTATTATTCTAACGTGGAAAGATCCGATAATAGCAAAGTCATTTGGATGGGCTTGCTCTCGAAACGCTGTCATGTTTCAAATATGACTCCAAATATATAGCAATTTTGTGTCACAGTTTTGATACCATATGTTTTGGAAGTCACAATTGTAAACACATCCTTCGCAGTGATGTCAGTGTCTGTGTGGGTTGGTGTGCGTGTGTTTGTGTGGATGTGTGTGTATGTGTGAATTTTGATAATTCCAAAAGCTTATGACATTACCTTCTAGTTCATAAGCTACTTTTAAGAAAAACTTTCATCGTTTGTTTCTAAATACAATCATCCCCAACTGCTTAGAGAGTAGGACAAAATAATCATGACAATTGTATACCTAGGTTACAATAAGGCCCAGCATATCCAGCAAACGAACCGGTGCATGAACACTAGTATTCACCGAGTCCATCTTCACAAGTCTGTATACCAGTACACGGGTTGCTAGCGCATTCGTCCTCATCTGTGCTTTAAAAAATGACAAAAACGATTATAAACTACCAACAGGTCCTATGTTTTCCTATTTATCCTTTCTGTCTGGTCATTAGTAGTTTGACTCTGATATTGCCCTATATCAAAATCCGTTCAATTCCAGAAGTGAAGTTTGTGTTTAAATGTCATTTTTGATAAATATGACAGTCGCGAAAAGATGCTCTGGGTGAAAGCATATAATCGTTCATTTTTTTAAAATAATGATTCTGGCAAAAGAGTGATGAAATATTGGACGTCGAGACCTCTACATATTTCAGCTAAAAGCTTATTGGCAATACTGTCATATTTCACGCAGTGAGAACCCTAGAATTAAACAAAGTGCAGATAAAGTTAAAATCACGATCGAAAAACTGTTGATATATTAAACTTTTATTATATATATATAGATTACATACTATGTCATATTATCGTTCGTACATTTCAATTGCGTATGATTGATTTCTCGAATATTTACGCTCGTGATTTAATAACATCCTGGCCCGATGTTCACGTCCAAAAGAAAATATTCAATGGTAATGTTCTTGGTATTTATAGTGATGAATATATCAACGTTGTCTCTAAGCACTTTACAGATACAGATAAAGATATTCATACTCACTGATTTCACAATCGAATCCACTATACCCTTCTACGCAGGTGCAGTTGTAACCGTCAAACATATCATGACAGGTGCCTTCATTTTGACAGGGTTCGGGATCGCACTCATTTTCCTCTGTAGAGAGAAAGATGTTGAAAGATAATCATGTCAGGTTCGTAATTTGTTTTCAAAGATATCCTTACAAGTCACAATATTGTTACAAACAAAAAAATAGTCCAAGTAGAATTGCTTTCTAATTAAACGTGCACATTTTTTTTTGTGAGTTAGAGGGGGTTACATAATATTTTATATTCGATATTTTTGTACATACAAGTATTATTGCGTCAATTAACACAGATTTTATTAAGTCAATTTAATTTAATTGTGAATGCACTAGGCTTAAAAAGTATTTTTTATTTTAAAGTGAAATTGCAAGTCAATATTTAAGATTTGCAATATACATAAGATTTACATTAATCCTTGTTCCTTGATGTCCTCCGTTTCTTATTTATATTAAGTGAAATTGCAAGTCAATATTTAAGATTTGCAATATACATAAGATTTACATTAATCCTTGTTCCTTGATGTCCTCCGTTTCTTATTTATATCAGTTCAAAACAAATATACCAAAGAACTTTATTTTCTTAATGAGGCAGGCCCAAACAAAACAAGGGAGAGAGGACGAGAAACTGAGACTTCATTATATTTAGCCTTGTATTTATTATCGAAACTAATTACCCCCAAGTCTCAGTCATATACTCACTGCTCTTTGTCGAAAGAAGGCAATATATATATTAAATCTGAATCTGAAACTCACCGTAAGCGCACGTCTTGCCAGTGTATCCCGCCGGGCAATGGCAGATGTAATCTGAAGTACTATCCGAACATGATCCCCGTACACAAGGATCACTCTGGCACTCATCAATATCTTGTCCAACAAAAGAAATTAGAAAATAAAGCTTCTAAATACACCACGGTAGAGAAATCTGGAGTAAACACAATTAGAATAGCATTATAATGAAAACTAAGGTGATATGAATGTGGTTATTGTTATCGGGCCGAGATTAGGTGAATAATAACTCTCTAATCATAAATCTCTCTGAAAAAAAAAATTCCTAATTGCCATCTTTTCCACATCTCATTCAAATGACATGACAAAAGAAAAACGGCAATAAACTGCAAATAAAGTTATCACCAACATTATAATAGCACTGTCACATTGATATGCAACGCTTGACTGAGTGACAGGCCTTGGCAAAATCGCTGATCTAACATCTTTTGCTCCGGCGAAAACTGCTTCCGCCCTTAATGCTATGGACACATTACCCGAAAGTAGCCTGCTCGGCGGCCGAGCGGCGAGGTTTTAGCCAATTTTGCCCGGCCACCGAGCGGCGGCCGACCAGGCACCGCTCGTTTTTAAAGCATCGCTCGGTCGCTGCTGAATTTTTAGCGCGGAGTGAAAATTCGGGCCGCACCTGCTCATTTTCACTCGCCGCCCAGCCTACGCTCGGTGGCCGGGGGGTCCCCGCCCGGGCGCCGGCCTAATCGAACGTTCACCGTCGAGCGATTTAGGTCAAAAATCGAAGCCGCTAGGTCAAAGGCTGTCGAGCAGTCGCCGCCCAGTCGCCGCTGGGAGATCAATCGGTCACTGAGTGGCGAGTCCAAAATCGGTCGAGGCAGCCTTTGACCTAGCGGCTTCGATTTTTGACCTAAATCGCTCGACGGCGAACGCTCGATTAGTTCGGCGACCGCGGCCGCGTACCGGCCGCGCAACGAGCGTATTTTGGAGCCCCGCCGATGGCCGATCGCCGTGCAATGTCTTTAAAATCAGCCGGCGGCCGGTGGCAGACTGCTCGGGAATCGGTGGGTCACCCGTCGGTCACTGTCGGGACAACGCGCGGAAAAGCTCCGCGATTTCGCCCAGCTTTGACATAAAGTCGACCGGCGACCGACGGGAAATCGACAGGGCACCACCCAGGCACCGCTCGGGCTCTACAGCCTGCTCGACTTCTCCAAAAATCGCTGGGTTAAGTCTAAATTCCAGCAGAGACCGAGCAGGCTACTAATCGGTCGGTCGCCGCTCTGATTTGTGACCATAGCTTAATGAGTCAAAAAGTTACCCAGCTACAGGGTTACCCATACGGTTGTGTAGTTTTTCGTTAGGTTTATGGTCAGGTTTAGGGCCAGGGTTGAATTAACGAATTAGGTTAGAGTAGAATTTGACCACGGAGTAATTGTCGCCGGGGCATGTGTCGTATATAATCACAAATCATGAGGGACCATCGACATCATTGCACCATTATTTTGGTTGACGGACATGACTGTGCACTGTCCATACCTATTTCGCATGTTTGTCCCTTGAAGCCAGGCGGACAGCCACACGTGACGCTTCCACCAGGCTCATCATCAAAGCATAGGCCACCATTCTCACATAGGCCTACTGACACAGCCGAGCAATCATCTGGAAATATCATAATCAATAAAATAAAATAAATTCTTGTAGAATATATTTTAGCTTTTTCTCTGTGAAGACCCTAAAATATTGTTGATTGTACTGCTGTAAACTATTAGTGTTTTTTCCATTATTAGATTAGAATTCTTTGGCAAATGGATTTTCTTTTTACTCTTTTGTTTTGTTCTTTCTTTTGTAAGCCACTGATTAACTGGCAAAACCCGTTTCAAACCCTCGCACCTCCCCATTATATGAGAGACTATTATAATGCATTATATCCTTTTCATTGAAGGACAACTAATTAGTTTTCTGTTCCGCATTTTCAACAGAATAATTCTTCACGGAACAATTAGGTGTTAACAAAGGCTGATTGTCCAGAGATAATTGTCCTAGAAGTCAGTTCGTAGGGTATAAGTTCGAAGTTATCAATTCCTACCCTCTCATACACGAACCAGACTTCCAGCACTGACTGGTTTTCTCTTCCGCACTTTCTGAAAATAATTCCTCAAGAAACAATCTCGTCAGGACTTCAGCATTTCAATTTCATTTTTTTTTTGTACAATATAAGAGTGAGAAAAAAATACCTGTATTTGTGCTGCAATTTAACCCCTGGTAGCCCTCGGCACAAGTACATTTGTATCCGTCGTTTCCGTCTGTGCAATTAGACGCGTAATGGCATGGAGAACTCAGACATTCGTCAATATCTGAAAGGGGAAGAAAAAAAGATCCAACAATCATTCTCTCAACATAAAAACATATATTCTACCCCTCCCTTCTTTGTATAAAAAGCAGCCGGCTTAAGTATTTGCTATACTACTCGACTTTCTCGTAGCAATTTCAGCTTGAGAAAAAACAGGAAAAAAATAGCATCTGTACATAATGCTTCAAAATGATGTCGTTATCTGTAACAGTAAGTCATTGTGTATTGTGTATAACGATTCCTGATACGTTATTCCTTTTCTTTTTCTAGTAATCTTTAAAGGGCTATGCAGCCTATCACTAAGATGAATTCAATATTGCAGGCGATGTGAGGAAAACAAATGAGGTTTAATGGGATGAGGGCATGAGATGCCACAGGAGTAGTCCCTGGAAGCTCTCTGGACTGTAAGGACCGCCCTACATTTGCTGGAAGGCTACGTCATGGTTCTTCCGTGTTCGCAACATGTATGAGTATTTCACCAACACTGGCATACAGGTGCTACGAATAGTTTCTGACACTTTTTTCTTCGACCACTGCGGGGAATCATTGGTTACATGTGTGACAGTAATATGGATGCGATTTCACATAACTTACTTTTCAAAACATCGATTGAATCTTTTATAACAATGACAATAATAAAATTAATGATAACAGTAATAACAATGCTTATAATAATACTAATTGGCATTTATCCTGTGCTATAAACTAAGAAATACCAAAGCGCCTACAATGTTAAAACATTGGGAAAATACAAAATGCTTTCCTCCNCCCCTCTTATAGCATGTATCTGTGATTTATGACAACAGTTTTCGGAGTGGTAGTAGATATGTCTTAATAATACTTCTGCACGTGTGTTAAAAATACCTTCGATATCAATGCAATACTTGTAACTAGCGAGTTCGTACAATTCCATTTCTGGCTGAAGCTATGTATTTTTTTCTTTCTTTCTTGTACCATCCATAAAACGAAGGCTCATGAAACATGAAAGTCGCAGCCAAACAAAATTAAAGCGAAGCTAAGAGAAAGAAATCAATGCCAGACAATAAGGTGAAGTTTTATCTAAGCAGTCCATCTTACCAATTTCACAGGTTATCCCGTGGAATCCTGGGAGGCATAAGCACGTGAAGCCATAGTTAACCGCAATCTCACAAGTACCATCCTTTTGGCAGGGAGAGCTCAGACATCCAGGCATGACTTTGGAAAAACAGAAAAGATGATACATCAAGGAAGTTAGTTGATGTTTGGTTTAATTTGTGGATAATCAATCAAAATAGCCATTTTCGATGGAGATTGTATTTTAACCTAAAGGGATAGTTGAGTTCTGTTTTCAGACCGCAATTGCCTTCAAAGTGCATGCTTATTGCTCCTATTCTTATCTATGACATTTCTAGTGGCCTTTTGGAATCTGAAATTGCTATGAAGGTAATTTTAGACTCCAAAATTTGTAAAAATCTAGCCAATATGTTCATACCAATTCAGCTCTACTTTTTAAAAAATACGGTGACCGTTAATTAATTAATTAATAATAACAATACAAGAGCCGACTGGCAGTGCGTTATATAACCAACAGGACAAAGCCAACAAAAAATCCAACATCGACATTGGCTGAAATACAACGTAAAAGGCGCTATTTCGTTTTTCAACGGCTTTTTCAAATTATCGAATATTTGTGGTGGTACACAAATATTAGAAATCGTTATATTTATGGATATTTCAGCCGTCTCTGAACCGATTTTGATCAAACAAAGATGATTTGTCATTTAAATTGTATGTTCTCTCAAAATTGACACTCAGTTTTTCATTATCTCACACACAAAACATTTGTGTAGCGCCCTCTGCAACAGAACTCGACTATCCCTTTAACGTAAAGATACTCTTATTATAATTACATTTTTAAAGTTTAGAATTTAAAAAAAAAATACATTAGGGAGCTTTAAAGAAGAATAGTTTGGATCATTACCATTCTTTTTCTTCTTAAAAGGATACTATCAAATATACACGCTATTCGTCGTCTGGCACACTGGTCCAATATACTGGTCCATATTTTCTAACATGCTCACGTTCATACATTCCAAGTACACATTGAACAAAAAAAAAACATTAAATCATGCTGTTGACAAATATCTTGTTTAACTTTTGACGTTTCTACTGTCATTTTACCATACCTTCGTTGCATGTTATATTGCCAAAGTACAAAGTACACTCGCAGGTGAATCCATTAATACCATCTACACACGTTCCCGAATGTTGACACGGTAAGCTTGCACATTCGTTGATGTCTGACGAAAAATTAAAAAGATTTTTTTTTTTTAATGTGCCAATAAAGTCATGCATATTCTGTATCTAATTTCAAATTTTGTTTCAGCAGTCAATCTTAACTTTGCAAATCGCCATTTTATAAGAAAAGCATATTGCAAAAGTTGAGGCAAAATACCTATTACAAACAGAATGATTCAAGGCAACAAGCATTCAAGGAGAGAAAGGCAAATTACATATAGTTAATTTGCATTTCAGCGATGTATAATAAGTCGAGTCAAGTCAAGTGCACTAAAACGAAACTTTCAGCATTCGCATACGATCACTGTAATGTTATTTCTGCATCAAAATACCTAAATTGATATATTATGTGGGCATCTTGGGGTTTCTATTACTTTTATCATAAAGTCGAGTTGTTCCAAAATGTATCTTTAATAGCACTAATATTATTTTCAGACCAAAGTGTTAACATGGTTCATTTTAGTTTACTAAGTTCATATTGCTTACCTTCATCACAGAATAGTCCCGTAAAACCTGGTGCACAAGTGCAGTTGAAGTGATCCAGTACATCCATGCATAGCGCTCCATTAAGACAAGGGTTACTGGAACACTCATTGATATCTGGTGGCCAGAAGTTGACAAAAATTTCATTGTCCAATTGCAGTCTATTCAACGGTACACGTACAATGCTCGCTTGCTTTCATAATGGGCATCGAATCGCAAAACCGTTATTAATTTTGTTCAAGTTGGTCGACATCCAATTGAAATACGTGTAATTTTTAATTCATCCATTTAAAGTGGATATTATCAACGAATTTGCAGGCCAAGGTTATTTATTAGTTTTTGTATCTTCTCTTTTTAGTCTGCCAACTCTGTCAATGATGTGTAAGTTAAATGTCGTTACCATCTCGCCTTTTTTTTTCTTTTCGTTACGTTTTAGTTGAATGCTGATGAAATGTTCTGTACTTGATACTTAAGTTAAAGAAAATCGCTAAGAGAAGAAACAAGAAAAAAAAGGCATTCATTTCACAACAACTATTTAGTACAGACATAAATATCTAGCATCTTAACAAATAACTTGAAATTTGATCTCATGGATAAATGTGACAATGTGTGCACCTTCTTCACATGTTTCACCGGTTCTTCCGTTATCGCACAAGCACATGTAACTCTCCAATGCCTCCAAGCAAGTGGATGAGCCGTGACAAGGGCTGCTGGATCTGGTGCAGAAATCTAACTCTGAAATATATCAATTTCAATATCATAACAAATTTAACGATTTGCTTTTATAGATGAACTATATGCGCTGATGTCAATATTGATGACTGCGCACCAAGCCAACTTTAAATGTCCAAAAATGGAAAAACAAGCATATGATGAACTACTACATGTGTGTCAAACCTATGCTTGGCTACCAACATGTAATTTGAACCCTGTGTTGTATTTACATGTAGTGGTCTACTTGTAAGTCTTTCTCCGACGTAACTTTGTCTCAGATTCTGAAACAAAATTCTGGATTTAGCCCATGCTGCAATGATAATTATAGACCTTTAGGTCAGTCAGGAACCCCATGATTTTTACAAGCCGATCACCTGTCTGATTATCAAGATATTTATGATTGGAATTACAAATTTTGAAAACCGTATGCCAAACGATTTTCATAACACTACAGTCTATTGGGGGAAAAAGTGTGGTAAAACCGGTCACTCAAGAATTTTTACTTCTTTGAGGCACTTCTTGATCATTTTGAGGCGCAATTTGTGTTAGGCCTTCATTATTTCACCATATCACAAACACTGATAACACGTAGAACCGGGTATCTCAGATTTATCATTGTTAAACGATCCCTTTAAGGTATTTAAATTGCCCTTCGTTTAATTTCTCGAGATTCTTTAAGATCGAGTTGTTATTATCATTATTACCAATAAGGCAGTGGACTCCACTAAATCGTGCGGTACAGGTGCAGTTGTATCCATTGATGACGTCAATGCAAGAACCACGGTTGCCACAGGGGTGCGAGGAGCATTCATCAATATCTGTGGAGTGGCATTGTAAATAGTGATGGGGAACCGATACAGTTTTGTTAGAAACTACATGTTGTTAATAAAATAAAAATGAAAAAACGTGCCGATGTCTCAAATCATGATTATAAAAGTTTATTAATAGAGTCGTTGTGATCTTTCATTCAATTCGGGTGTAATCCTTTAATGGCATATCAAAACAAGATTCACATAGGCCTATAGTTCTAAACCAGGTAAATTTATAGCTTTCACATTATCCAATTTAATTTGAATTGATGAGAATAATGACTTAAAGAAATTAACTAATGACAACTAATTATTTACATTTTCGGAAAGAGGAATTAGAAAATAGAAAATTTTATCAAGTTAAACTACTTTCTCATTGCTTTATATATAGAACATCTGACAGGAACGAACTAAATAATATTTCGACTTTATTTCAGTACATTTCATTGTCATACTTATCAGTACATAAATGTTATGAATCATATCTAACAAGTATGACAGACATGTGCGCTATAAAAGAACACACTTTTATTATTTAATAGCACGGAAAAGTAGTGAAATGATAACGAACCTATTTCACAATCTTGACCTGTAAATCCTGGAGGGCATGTGCAAAAGTAGCCAGCCAACCTCTCACTGCAGTTTCCATTGTTTAAACAAGGAGAGCTCACGCATCCTGGAACAAATAAACAAATCAATCTTCATGATTTTTGTTTCGTCACCTTCCTTCAATTCCCTACCATACGCACAGTGAAATAGAAATGTTGTTTTAAGTCCACGTTGGTGCTGCTTTGCATTGGTGGGTATGCCCTCAGAGAATACACGTTTGTTGTAGGTTCAATAATTATAGCTCTCAGTCGTGTGGCCATAACATATCTTTTAGAAGAAACAGTTAATCCGGGGCGGGTTTCATCAAGTTCTTAAGTTTTAGTTCATATTTAGGTTACTTTAGGCTATTATTTGGGTTTTAAAAAAAACGTTAAATGAAGTATATATTTGACTAGAATTAGTCCGAGCTGAGCAGAATCAACAGCTAATATTCAACCGTTTTTATTTCGAATGTTTTGTAGACAACACTTTATGGCCATCTTGAACTCGTCTTTACTTTAAAATGTAAGTGCGATTTCGTTGCCTAGTTTATAATGTATTTCTTTAAGCGCATTATGAATTCCTGCATGATTATTACATTATGATTTTCATCCTCATTGTTATCGCTAAAATCATTGTTATAATTTGTATTGTTACTAGCGGACAAAGATCCTGATTTCAGATTCCAACTGCAATCCCATACTTACCCGGCGATGTACAAATATAATTGTTCACAAAAGAGACATTGCCAGGTCGGAGCAGCTGGTTGGCTTCTTTGTGCTCCTTTACAACCAGTTCAATCGATGTTGTTTGGGTTCCATCGAGTGGGAGGGGACAGCTCGGTAACACGCTAGCAAACTTCTCCTCAGCCGTCAAATAATGGTCCATGGTTTCTTGGAAAGAAAGTTTTCAAAAATCGAATCATTCTGTAAAGAGTGTATTTTTGTGCATCTTCTTAAAGAATGTTTGATTAATTTCAGAAGTGTTCTTTTCTGGAAATACATGTATATGTATTATTATGTAATAATGTAATCGTCTCGTTGTGGCTACCCCATCACAATATGGAGTGTATATCTCTTCTTTCTCTCTGACTGAGCTTTTTTCCGTAGTTTGGGAATTTATTATTTATTGATAAAAACATCGTTTTAACCAAAAACCACTGCAGTGACCCATATCTATTTATGATAATACTAAATACCTCGGTCACAAGTGATCCCAGCGTATCCCTCCAGGCAGGTACATACAAACATGTCGACACCATCCAGGCACGTTCCTCCATTGAGGCAGGGGTAACTCGCGCATTCAAGCGTATCTACACCAAAACAAGAATGACGGCGTGAGACCAACATGAGGTGATACTCTTACCTTACCTATCTTCATTCATGTCAGCTGTGTGTCTTTTTAATCACTAGAAAATTGCAGATTTTTGGTAATATCCGATAAACATTTGTTGTCAAATCAGGAGCTGATAAGTGTTATATTCCATTCATCATGGGGCCAGTAACTCATAAACGCATGATGCAAAATCGTTTACATTTTGGAGGATGACACTTCCTAACCAATTTCGATGGAACACCAAGGTTATAAAACCTTCGACAATTATGCATTGCTTGTATGGTAGTCTGCATTACACTTTTCTTTTTTCTAATTGTTGCTGTTGGTGTTGTTTTATCACGTGATAATAATAATAATAATCCGAATCTACACAGCGCTTAATACATCGACGATGTCTCTAAGCGCTTTACAGATATATTTTTACCCAAGTCAATGGATTAATGCCTGCCTGCACACAGTGTATGCACATTTTCCACTCCCTGGGGAGCATTCAAGTCAGGCGCCATTTTAAAGACGCTCACAATCCTGACCAAACTGCATTAACGTTCACATCCTAGCGGGTACCCATTTAAAACCTGGTGGAGAGTGGCATATTATGTAGATTAACGTCTTGCCACGGACGTTAGTGCCAGGCTGGGATATGAAGCCTGTAACTTGTGATCTACAGTCGGGTGTCTAATCCACCAAACCACAACACCTCTACAAATATTTTAAGTGCATTTCTTCAAAAACACGATCGCAACTACTTTCGAAAACTTAACTTTAGTCAACCCATTCCCTATTGGAACCGGGGGGTCCCTGTATTAAGCCTATCGGAATTACATAATTCAGTAGTCAACGGGTTATGATAGGCTACAGAATTGCCCTTGCGTTGGTATTTCTAAAGCAGTTGCAATGTGCTTTAAACATCATGAAAGAAGCGTCTAATTAATCCGAAATCACGTTTAATACATATTACTGAGGAACCATGCACTTCAGTTTTATCTTTCGAGAATATAAGATGAAATGCTACAGGGAGCAATGCGAGTTGGTTACCTTGGTCGCAGTTTTGACCATGAAATCCAGATGCACAGTTGCACAAGTATCCCTGGTGATAATCTGAACATGAACCTCCGCTCTCGCAAGGAGACAGGGCACAGTCATCAACCTCTGGATTTCGTCGCGGAAGAAAATCAAATGTCAGTCAAGAAATTAAAAAACGATAATTTTCGTTCAGAACAATTCTAATATTCATGCTCCTTGAATTACTGGAAAAGACCGAAAAGCGCACTGTTATTAAATGAAGGGTTAATCAAATAAATTGTTTTATTTTTAGTGTCGAATTGAATGTTTCCTTTTTTCCTAGAGGTGGTTGTAAGCAACAGGCTCAATTATTTACCGCGATTCATTCAGGCAGTTCAGCTGAGTTATTGTGAAATTATACTTACAATGGATAATTATATTGTAGTAGGGGACACATGCATAAATACATTCATTTACTGTTTGGATAGCCGTTCCCTCCATTTGATAAATATATCATTTTTGTTACCCATCTAGATATAAGATATTGATTTTCAAGTGTTCAATTTTAGTCAATGAAATCTAAAATATTCAATATTCATATTTACTTGTACATCTAGTTTCTTGTAGCGTGATGGATAATTGAAATAACAAAAAATCTAGCATTGGTGATCTGCTTTAACAAATAAGTGAATGACAGAAAAAGCAGCGTTTTATTTCTTGTTCGTAATTTTTTTTGGGGGGAAGGGGTGGGAAAGTTTAATATTTTGTGTCCTTTGTTTCATTTTGTGTGGGTTTTTGTAGTAAATTGAATGACAAGTGTTGGTGGAAGAAAAAGTAGCTATGCGCAACTATGGTACAAAAATACTCACTTAACGGCGCCTCTTACCATGTTAAGCGCATTTCACTATGTCATTTTATGGGGCATCGGTGGTTTAAAATATGTGCCAAAAGGTTTTAATAACAGCTACATGTCTCAAAGTTGAATTTCTTCTTTAATTTTGGTTTCGTGTATACCTTCCTCGCATTGATATCCCATGAAACCTTGCACACACATGCATGTGTACTCATTAATTCCATCGATACATGAACCTCCGTTGGAACAAGGGCGGCTTGCACAATCATCGATGTCTGCAACAACAAAAAACATAGAAGTTGTTACTCTTTCGTACTTTTTAAGTGTTTATAATCCCTATAATACAGAATACAGGAACAGCACGTACTACAATGTTTAAGTCGTTAAGTCATAAAGTGTTCCAAATAATGTTCCTCTGGTTTTTATCATTCATAAATCATTGCAGGGATGGAAAGAAAGGATATGAAGTAATATTTTTAACAAATGCTAAAACTACAGGCAATTTACACTTGGTTACACTTTCTGCCTCCTCCTCCTCTCTGCATCTCGCCTCCGCCTTGCCAACCCCCTCTCTCTCTCTTTCTCACCCCCTCTCTCTATATCTTTCCTTCATTTCTCGCGCTGGTTCTTTGGATCCTTATCCATATATCTATTTCGTCTACCATTTTTATACAAAAGTGAGTTACGTTGGTGGCTTACTAATGATTTGTTTCAATAATTCATCTACTAATTGCCAGCTTTTATTCGGTGTCTTTATTTGCGTTAGTATACTGTTCTTTGTGCTCGCTTTAGACTATATTCATGACTGCGAAATGAACCGAAAACATCACTTTGCAATTTTGATGCAGCATGTCGTTGTCATGCAGAGTGTCCATAACAACTTTTTTTTGTTTCGTTCATTTTGGCTATCGTTGTTTACTGATTATAACCATGCTTTTTAGGTGTCGGTGATTCCGTTTCTCATGCTGCAGCTCTTAAACTGATATTAAAGAAAAAATATGAACAACATTTTTAGCATCGCTAGGGTCGTATTATAAAAGTATCGTTTTCTACCCACAATTAACATCTTTAGGGAACCTATCACAGTGTTCCCCCTGTAATTTATGGAATCCTTTTCACTAAAGTCGACGAACACACTCGCATATAAGAAAGCACGCACGGAGGGGGAGAGGGACGTCATCGTTTATTTCATTTACCCCCCCCCCCNTTAACTGTATACGCATGCTACTAGCTGTACACTACTTCTTTAGATGTTTCATCCCCTCTAGAGTTCATCATTAAACAGGCTACGACCTTGTTCGTGCATTATCTAATTAATCGGGCTTCACAGATCAGCAAGCAAAATATATATTTTTGTTTAAAAAAATGAATTAGAGTTACCGTGTTGACAGAATGGACCTTCGTATCCCGATGCACAAGTACAATTGAACGTATTGAAACCAGCCAAGCATGTGCTTCCGTGCAGGCATGCACTGTTATCACATTCATCTCGAACTGTGGCATAAAAACAGGAAAACAAAACAAGTCGGAAACAACAACAAATGAACAGGGACCTTCCATTAACTAACAAAGAACTTTTTATATTAGTAATAGGTGAGAGACCTTTTCAATTTAATTTAATAAATTCACTTGAGTAAAAACGTAAAGAAATGAGTAGGTCTTAAACCAATACAGCCACTGGCTTGAGATGTGCTCGGAAACAAAAATAAAATAAAAAAAACAATAGAAGGTTTTGCTTATTTTTTGTAAAGATAGTGCCATCTTACTAGTAAGAAATTTTAAAGGTCATAACGATTAAACAATGTATCAATAAGTGTATTTTAAGTTCTGACAAAAAGATAAAAATCGATATCCAACTAATCAAACTCGTTCCCATCATAGATTTTATGTAGAGGTATAGCCTTGTGAAAATTCAAAACATCCATCCTAACTTCACAAGAGAAGAAATTGAATAGTTTTAAAAGAAAGGAGGGCCCCTTATCCATCAAAATGGTCTTTAAGTTAATAAGAGAAAGGCTTTATATTTTCAGATCAGATAAGTTTAAAAGGGAAAAGTGTGTTTATCTTCACGGAATCCTTCGTTCATGATCACACTAATTCAACATAATATTAACATTTTATGTGACTTGAACTGTTTGAAATATTGTATTGCCTCCTTTAAGATTTAAAAACTGTTGCAATGAATTTTGGGCCTTTTTTCCTCTCGTGTATGCTATAGTTTATAATATACAAGTATATAAGTGTAAATATAAATGTGTATATATATATATATAATGTGAAAGGAATTGAGAGAACAATGGATGAGTATTATACCCCATTACTGTCCTACTTTTCCATTTATATATAAATATGTGTTTTGGGGATGTGTATGTGAGTGTGATATCGGACTAACCTTCTTCGCACAGAGGTCCAGTGTAAGGTTGAGGACAGGCGCATGAAAACTGTTCTACTTCGTCGATGCAAAAACCATCATTCCGGCAATTGTTAACAGAACAGTCGTTTATGTCTATTGGATATGAAAGTAAAATTACAGAAGGTATTCAGAACACAGCAATTATTTGCAGAGGTGTGGTACTCGAGTGGTTTGATTACTTGACTGAGAATGCAAAGGTCGGTGGTTCGAGCCCCAGCGCGGCATTTATGTCCTTGAACAAGGTATTTTATCTCCATCATCCTCTCCACCCAGGTGCTAAATGGGAACGCGGTAGAATGGAGCGGCCAATGTGATTGGATTAGCATGCGCACGTTCTAAACCAAAAAAAAAAAAGCGATTAGCTGGAATGCTCCCAAGGGATGGGAATGTGTACTGTAATGTGTCGAATAGTATTGAATTCACCGACCGCGGTAAAAATGATATTGTAGGCCATTTGGTCGGTTATAATTAGTAAAGCGGCTAATAAGAAAAAGTTATTATTTTATCAGAGAGTCAAAGAGAAGGGACATTCTGCATGTTTTGATGGTACTAGGTATTGCTTTCAACTAAAGTTTTATGAAATGGTAAGAGTAAGGAATAGACGCTATTGTCCAAGTGGAACAAACACATATAAAGGCAAATCCTTTCCATTGTTTTTATTTGTTAGTTATAATTCTTTTTTCGTTTTTTGAAGACATAAATACTTTGATGCACAGCTCTCGTTAATCATAACCTATACTGCTTTTTGGACAGTCATTGACTTCAAGCCTATGTTATGCTACGTCATCAATTACCCTTGAAAGATTAAATATTCTAGGCAAAAGAGAAAGAGGAGTGGTGTGCAAACCTGTTTGACATTGTTGCCCCTCGAATCCCGGTCGACAAGTGCAACTGTAGGAGTTTATCTGATCATTACACGTCGCTCCGTTGTAACATGGCTCACTCAAACACTCATTTGTTTCTATCCAAAAAAGAGTATAGCCATAAAAAGTCATAATTATGTATCAAGTCATATAATGCCGTAAAAAAAAGTATTTATTAAATTATTTATAAACAAGTATAGATTATTTTGATTTTCAGAAACTTAGATCAATTCAGTAAGTATTTGCTCAGCATTACCGAAAGCAGTGTAGTTTGAAATAAACATGGCTTATCTTAGTTCATTAATATATGGAAGGCCAAGTGTTAAACCCTCAGTATCGGATAAAATAATAACGAAATGAAGAAATATAGAAATATATATGGGTCATGAAATCAATTGGGAAATCAAATTCATATAGAAGCGTTACTAACGTTTCATTATTTAGTTACATAATGATGATTCCTTGAACATCATAAACAATGTGACATTTAGCACTTCATAAATCAATGTACCAGATTTAATTGAGCCTGCATACAGACATGGTATACGGGGTTCGGGCGGCTTTTAAAGTATAGACATTTGGTTATACAGGGCTATGCAGTACAGTAATAATCTGTAGTTTTGAGATGGTTTATGAAGCATTGATTAAGCACAACTTTAAATGTCATTTCGATCGATTATTTTTAATCTTCAATTATTGTTGGTAATGTCAAATAGCATGATGTATCATGGCGACACAAAATAATTATGCCATGCGTTTGACTAACTGGGTGGAGAAAGCCTTTGTCATAGATTAATTAGTGGCTTAATTGCCTCATTCTCACTATCAAATCTCATTTCATTGTCTCTAACAATAATGTAAAGGTCTGTTGAATAATTCAGTCTCACCATGTTCACACAATCGACCATGAAATCCTGATGAACATGTACATGTATAGCCATTGAACACATCAGCGCAATGCCATGTTCCATTGAAGGAACATGGGTTGCTCAGACATTCATCGGTGTCTGAGAAAAAAGAAAAAGGTGTGAACAGTATGTTTGGAAAAGAACAAATTATAGACATGGTAGATGCATATCATTTTATCATTGGTCTACTTCGAGACAAAGATACATGTATAACCTCTCGCATTTGATTTTGGAGATAAGAACATTACGATAGGTCATCTTATCAGTTTGCCCTGTATGGGTATACAAATATTACTATATTTCTTTTATTCCCGAGAACTGATATACTAGATAAATTTTAAGAGAAACTGTCTCTTGTCATTCATGTGGTATCTCTGCATATATTTCAAAAAATGTAAGTAGTTCCTTTCCGGCCTGTCCCATGTAATGTATGAGAGTAAGGTCGCAAATTTAAAAAAAAATGTAAACGAAGAACTGTGCGTGACGATGTGGCTTGGATCATTTGAACATTGACCATTAGAAGATTCACACTATAGTATATCTATTTATTATTCACTCAAAATCAAAAGGAAATCTTGACATATGCATCGCTGTTTCATTGAAACGTAACAAAAAGGAGTGTATTCACTAAGTTTCACACTATGTTTAGTTGTGTTTTGTTGTCCTTACCAGAACCAATTTATACCTTAATGGCCATAACTATATTACGTTCACGTCACTGCACTTTCAAAAACTAGATGCAAAATATGAAGGTCTTTCTTAACGACCCATCAGTAAAGATGTATTTGTAAGTTCACCGGATCATTTGGAAGGTATTTTTACTTGTTTCACAGTCAGTTCCTTCGAAGCCTGCCAGACAGGTGCATTCGTAACGGTTGTCGAGATTCAGGCAGGTCCCTCGATTAGAACAGGGATTACTGGCGCACTCATTGAGATCTATAGGAATGCGAGTTGAGAGAAAGAGAGACAGAAATGAGAGAGGGGTGTGCATATATGGGTAGATGTGTGTGTGTGTGTGTGTGTGTGTGAGAGAGAGATTGGTGATTATGTGCGCAAGTTAGTGTGCGTGTGTGAGAAAGAGATAAAAAAGAGAGAGAGAGAGAGAATAAAGTGTCGCTGTAAGAGCGACACAGATGTGGTCTTGCCTTGGAAATGACAGAGGACAGACTCCGCGCCACGGAGGAGTGGCCGGGGAGGTCATTAAAGACAGCAAACTTTTATTAAGAAAGCAAAGGGGAAACTGTAGCGGGTGCTTGCACACATCATCACTATATTTGGACCAAGACTGTCGTGTACAACGTGCATAAATTACAACCCCCCCCCCAAAAAAAAAGACTCTTCACCGACAATGTTGAAAGCACCTTTTTTCTTTTTCGATCAGTCAGTTAAAAGCAGATGAGCAATGTTTGAATAAAGAAAATAAAGTGAATACATGTTTGATCTTTTCTTACCCAGTTCGCAGATTGTGCCCGTGACACCTGGAGGGCATGTGCATTTAAACCTGTTACTTTGATCCAAACAGGTTCCATTGTTTTGACATGGCGAACTCAAGCATTCATCGACAGCTAGCAAATGAAGAAGAATAACAAATGCAAATACCAAGATTGCAAAGACTTGAAAATTGACTTGAAAATTGACTTGAAATTCAAAATTCGGGCAATTTTTTAAGCCTTTTGCGTCACACATTGAATGGTCGGACATGACAATGGCAGATAGGCAATTATGTTATTGAAATAACCGGAAGATTGATTTCTTGAAAGCGTATCAGAAATTGTCTTCGAGATTGTGTTAATAAATAATATGCATGGATAAGAATAAATAAATGTCGTACATACTTTACTTTAATAAAAACAAAAGCATTTTGATTACACATTGAGGGATTTCATTAACAATTGATATAAAAGCATTATCAAATGTAAACAAAATTGGCACTTTTCACCTCTGCTTGTCTTGAGCTCTTCCTTCCTCCCTCTCAAATCATTTCAATTTATCCCAATCATGGTCCAAAAAATTCTGACAGAAATATTAAATAAATTAATAAAATAAATAATACAAGTAACAATATTAATGATCCGATACTACTACAACTACTACTACTACTACTACTACTACAACTACTACTACTACTACTTCTACTAATACTACTACTCCTACTGATAATAATAATAACAATAATAATCAATCTAAATAATAACATAACTTTTATTTTTGAAAATTATTGTGCCTAATTAAAGTTGCAATCAACTCTACCCACCCTCCCTTTATAGAGCCGCCCCTACAAATCTTTATGTAGATACCCGATTTTGTAATAGATTTTGTGTTACCTTCTGTTGAAGATACGCCTGATATGAGAAGTGTCGAATGCAAAATGAATCCATAAAACCAGTAGCAGCAGAAGTCCTTTTGCGTGAGGGAAATAGTAATACACTTTTAAAAAATAACAATATGTAAGTCGAAGACATCGAAATTGCAAAATAAAATTTGATAGCTTGAGATTTTCTTTATAATTATCGGCGACGAAAAGACAAAGCTTATGCAACCGCACATGTAGCCCATGAGAAATAAATGCATCTTCGTCATTATACTTGTTTCGACATTTTAAACTTTAAATATGAAACCCAATATACCGTTGATAAAGTATCAAATCAATTACAAACATTTTAATCATAGTAATAATAGTATTTCTTATAAACTTTTCTTTAGAGGTGTCGTGGCCTATAGAGTGGAAAAGTTAACGGACTGTGGATCACAATGGTTCGCAGTTCGAGTCCCGCCGCGTCACTAATGTCCTTTGGCAAGATATCAATCTATATTCGCCCCTCTCTACCCAGGTGTTAAATGGGTACATGTAGGAAGGAATTCCTTGAACTCTGTGAGTACCGAAATCGGTAGCCTAACAGAACCGGAGTAATATTGAAACGCATTGAGCACCTTGCGTGATGGATATCCACGCTATAAAAAATATCCAATATTATTATTAAATCATTTATTACCCCGGTCTCCAAATGAGGTGAACTGGAGTAAAGTAGGGACTACAAGCTTCCCCCTGAACTGGAGTAAAGTAGGGACTACAAGCTTCCCCCTGAACAGATACAATCCACTATCATGTGTTATTATTCATGATGATAAGAACTACAAACAGTTCTGTATCATTGCAGTAGAAGCAGCATAATTTCTATGTCAAAATACTTTTTCTTTTAAAAAAATAGTTTTCTCCCATTTCCCCTCAATTTTACAATACATGCTCTTCACTTCCGTGGAGCGTGCCAGTCGATCACTCAGTATCCATTTATTCTTCTGGGTAGAGGAAATCAGGGTAGCTGTAATGCATTGCTTAGAGACGTAATCTTCAGTGCCTGAGTTCGAACCTCCTGATCTCATATCAATTGATGGCGAATCTCCTACGCATAGAGACGCAACCACATCTAGACTAATATAATGTCAAATACACACGATGCGTTATTTTGCCTGACGTAAGGCAGTGTCAGCCACTATGTCAAGCTTTTGCTCCCCATGTGAGAGTGGCATCATACAAAAACAAAACCTTTGCATGACCCAATTTCTTTCACGTCCTTAATTGGCGCAGGTATTGACGCAATCAAAATGATAATAATAATAATAATAGATCACATTTATAACGCGCCTAATACATTGTTTCTAGGCGCTGTGGTGCTGTTGTCCCAGCAACCATTAAGTGATTAAATGATGTCTTGGATGCATAAGGCATAAGGTAGATCTTAAGGCATAAGGTACCCAACGGTGGTATCAACTCATCAACAATATAAAATCACAAGATTAATTTAAAAAGTACATTATAGTTTACTTATTTGTATAAAAAGACAAAATAAAAACATTTTACCATTATTCTTGGTGCTTCGGAAAACTAGACAATTATTGCTGTTTCCTGCTCGCTGGCTAGTCGCCCAATGTGACTTAGTGACCAGTATTCAAGGACATTTCCACATCCAAGGTCATGCGGAGCGTTTATTGTCCAAAGAGAATCTCATCAGAATAATTGGGGTTGGAAGTGCTATTTTATCATTAGTACCTACGGACTATGCGACGTGCGTCACCAGAGTTGAAAGGCTCTACACGCAATTTCGACATCCGATCGAGAAATCAATTAAATTGTATTAACTTGCCTCAGACTGTCAAAAGCAAGTATCCTGTAATCTTGCATGTTATCCTTAAAAATTTAAAGAAAAATAGTTAACATGGACTAAAAGAAAATGGTACTGTGAATCCTGTCTGCATCCGGTAATAATACACCTTGTCTGTTTTTATGTTTTTTGTTTGTAATAAGAGGGTTAACAGTCGGAATCCCCCCCCCCGAACAAAAAAAAAAGCACAATCGGGTCATAATTCCCTACACACAAAACATTTAAGAAATATAGGGGGCGGGGATGTGATAGTATCCTAATTTTTTTTTACATTTTTTTTTATTGGTTTTCTTTCGTACTTGTCAAAGATTTTCGGGCCCTTACTTGCCATCTTTTACAAAATCCCCGAGCCGCCCCTGAGTTAAATGCCCATATCGTTATTTGAGTTGAAGTATGATCTCTGATCATCATATTTTATCACTGACTGATTAACATAATTATGCCAAATCTGTATGTCTAACAATGCTATAAATGTACAGGCGATACTATTAAGGACACTTACACATTTTCGAGGGAGGGGAAATTAGGGGTACGTGACCCAAAGAACCACCCCCCCCCACCCCCACACCTTCTATCCCAACAGCTAGGCCGGTGTATAAGAGGGATCAACTATTTTAGCTTAGCTTATATTATGTCGATTTAACGAAACAGGCCGAGTAAAAAACTGTCATAATAATCCATGATTTTATTTAGAGGAAAAGGTTTTTCTCCATATCATTCTTAAACACTGGAGGTAGAGGTGTCATTGTCTAGTGGATACGTCACCTGTTGATTAGAAATAATGTAGCTTATGAATTAATTGTTCATCCAACCAATTAACCTTTCAGTCCGGTAATAAATTCAGCATTTATGATTCTATTCTTGCCATGGGTCCATGAAGTCCCATGTAGATAATAAGAAGTGACGTGTTATTAAAATCATTACTGCATTTTATAGGTATAAGCCAATGAGGACCGACTTTAATCTTATCAAGTTAATAGCCTTTTTAACTTTAATATTAGCCTACAATTGTGTATGCACGACCGGGTGACTTTAAACAAAATTGTATTCATCAATAACTTTTTCATCCAATTAATTAACCTTTTATTTTGGTAATAACAACAGCGTTCGTGATTCTATTCTTGCCATTGATCCATGCAGTCTCAAGTAGATAATTCGCAGTGATGTTTTGTCAATTCCAATTTGGAATCATAATTATTTATACAAAAGTCATATAAGTTGTATGAGATTAAATGAGGCGTATTTTTTAAAAGTCGATCATCAGGTCGTGTGCACAAGGATGTAAACAACTTTTATAATTGGAGTAATTAAGCACTGGTGGGAAATTTTGATGAGAAGTGCATTTTGGACATGACATGATGATTTTAATGACATTTCTGATTCGGGAAGGTTATATTGAAAAATGTTCAAAACCAAATTCATTAAAAAATTGTGTTCAGGGATATTTCTCCTTTACTTTTTTATATTTATAAAATTCAATCATTTTAAAAAATATGATTTTGTCTAAAAAGTTACACTTTTTGTCTAAATGAAGAAAAATGGCGCTCTTTAGTTATATTCAGAACTATTGAGAAAGCTATTTATGTCAATGGGAGTTGCTCCTGATTGGTTAGTCAATTCATGTTTATTTGTTTGTTTATAACTCCACCCCTGCTCACCGTATAGTATTCCATTGATTTGGGTTACTATAGGCTATGTTCATATTGAGATTCAGCTTAGGACTCCTTTAAGATGGATATCAAAATAAGGTATTTTAGCCTAGCTAACGAATCTTTGTCTGAATTTGTATCATAAATATCCCTAGATCATGGGCAACTTAATTGTCCATACAATCTTGGCACTTCAATTGTTACCCATTGACAGGGGCAAATATACTGGCAATTGCGAAAGGGACCGGTACAAGAAAATGTGTTTTATTCTTGGAGTATGAATTTGGGAATCTAATCCCGCCAAGCCTCAGGTCTTAGAAGAGGACTTCTGGGCTTAATCTCGTTCACAGTAGGGGGGCGGCGGCCATTTC
>BEXV01001003.1:20725-31828 GCA_003118195.1 Hemicentrotus pulcherrimus
TATCTTTTGAATCCCCAAACATTGTATTGATATTAACTTAACCTCAAATTGTGTTGATTTTTATTTCTTTTAGTATTAGTGGTTGAAGAGTATTTCTTCCTTATCTATGATAAAAACCAAAACATGTTTGAAATTTAAACAATACAATTTTTCAATTATTATGAGAAAACCAATTTTATGGAAGTGATTGTTATGATTTTGCAGGAAGAGACGGGAGAGGCCAAGAGAGGAGGATGACGATGACTATAAAAGAAGAGATAAATATGGAAGATTTGACAGAGAACAAGACACTGATTCTGAGATGGAAGAAGGGGAAGTAGTATCACAAGATTCTATGGAGTCTCGGAAGAAAAAACACAAGTCTAAAAAGCGCAAGTGAGTGTCTCGTCATTTTGCAATTTTGTATGGAATATAATATTTTCTCAAGGAAGTTCAGTTACTTTGAAGTGATCCTTTTGTATCTTGTAGTAGTTACTTTTTATTTCTTTACTCAATGCTTTAGATGTGTAATGGTAAATGAGCTAGCATGTTGATAGGCATGTTAGCCTTCACTTTAATGGAAGACTTTGACTAATTGCACTCCTATGCTAGCCAATACTTGATCTATTTCTTGATACTTGATGCAATGAGTATACCTGTATACTATTTGTGTACATGTATGTTATGTTTGATTGTGATTATCATAATTTTGTTATTGTCTACATAAATGAAATTGCTCAGGTCCCATAAGAGGCGTGACAGTAAGAAAGGTGAAAGACATCACAAGAAGTCCTCATCCAGACATCGTACCACAGGCGAACTTTATTCCGATACTGAAGAGGAGGAGGATGAGGAGGATCACCCGGAACGACGCTTATATTCGCGTTCTCCCGACAGTCGTTCTCGCTCGCGCTCTCGCACGTCGGACTCGCGGGACAGAAGTAGGAGTAGGGGCAGGAGCCAGAGTAGGAGCAGGAGTAGGAGTCGAGGCAGAGGGAGAAGCAGAAGTAGGAGTAGAAGTAGAGACAGGAGCAGGGGCAGGAGGGATCATAGAGAAAGCAACAAGAAGGGGTCATCCCATTCTTTCTTGGCATCAAGGTTCTCTAAGACATCTCATGCCCATTCAGACAAGTCAGAGAGCCCGCTCATCACTAGTGCTGTCCCCCTGGAAGATTTCAAAAAGTCGAGGTGAATATCGGAACTTTCCATTTTCATTATCTTGAATTAAACTTGAGAAGACATCAAGTTGCTCTTAATGTGATGAATTTTGTACACTCTACCATGTATGCTTGAGGCTGTATATATATATATATATATATATATATATATATACCGTATTTGCCGATGCAAACGCCGCAGTATTTTCGGGAGAGAAAAAATAAAAAAGTCGGGGTGCGGCGTATATCGGCAACAGAGTAAAAAAAAAAAAAAATCAAGCCAAAACCAGCACAATCTATCTGTATAGGTCCGAGTTCGATCCTGACTTCGTCAACAATTTTTTTTTTGTTTTTGTTTTTTTTTGTTTTTTTGTTTGTTTTTTTAAAGGTCAAAATCGGGGGTGCGGCCTATACAAGGGTGCGGCGTTATCGGCGGCAAATACGGTATATTAATAAAGATTTGCAAATATCAGAATAAAAACAAAATGAGTTAATTCTCTCCAATTTATGACTTTTTGAAGACAGTTGTAAGCAAGTGTACATTTAATTGTATTTAAGTCAGGTGTAGAGAGTCAAATTAGAATTATGGACTTATGAGCTATGAAATGAGAGACAGAATGAATTAAAATATATTTTCTGAATTTGATTTTGTCTGCTACCATTACGAAGTAGTCTGAGGCATTATGTCTTTTGGGTTGTCTGTGTCTGTACGTTTGTCTGTGGAGGCATCTCAGTCTTTTAGATCCAAACAAGGAATACTACAAGATATAACTTTGCTAAAAGCATGGTAACTTTTCATACAAGATGTGTCAGTAGAATCAAGTATCATTTTCTTCTGATATTTTGCCTCTGCAGTAAACCTCAGGATGACTCATCATCTGAGAACGATAGCCCACCACCAACACACTGGAAGCCTGGTCAGAAACCACTCAACACACGTCCATCGTATACTAGCCTAGAAATCATGAGGTATGAAGACTGACTTGTCTTTCAATCATGATTGTGATGTGTAATAAGTACGAGGATCATAATGAGTTCCAGCATCATAGACTTGCCACTTGCTTCCAAATTTAAACCAGGGGAGTGTTTCACAAAGACTAAGATCGACTGTAAGTTGTACTTAGCAGACTGTTAATGCCACTGATTGCTCTCACCATTAACCGGCATTGGTCTCTCAAGGGACGTACAAATCATGGTTAAAAATCTACAGCAATTACAATTTTTGATAGTTCATTATTGAAGGAAAAAATATTATCTAAAGATCATAACGGTGAGACCGACTTAAAGTCCATCTTAGTCTTTGTGAAAAGCTACACTTAAATTTTGTTTTTTTACATGTAACATCGCACAATACTAAGACACAGCCAGCGACACTGTAAAATGATACCGACATTTTGGTGCGCTCCAATGAGAATTGCCAATGCGTACATGTAGTGATAATGTAACACAAGTACTCTAAGGGATGGGTTTACATTGTTCAAATACTTCTTTGACCAATGTTTACCTATTCCTTAGAATAAGTTCAGGTGTAATCCCATTATGTTATTTATTATACACAAGACTATCAATGTTATAACTTCCAAAGCCTATGACCTACCAGCATTGCTTTCTCTTTAGGCTCCATCATATTTCTCCCTTTATTTAAACTTAGTCTTATGTATTATTTTCTTTGTTTGTGAAATTTAAAAAAATGTAATATAAAAATAGACTGAAACTGAACGGAATGATGTTTGGACAATCTATCGTATAACGTACTGTAAACAAGAACATTTCAAATGAACGTGACCTAAGAGAATATGCAAGTGGTAGAGATTAACTAGAATATCAGGCCAAGAAATTATTCTTTCTGTAAAAATGACCATAATCCCAAAATTTGAGAAGTTTCTAATTTTACAGTTTTCTGCTTTGCATATCTGTATTTTTTTTTCTGAGATGTCTCTATAAATCGTCTCATTGTCAGGTAATGAAACTAATAGTAGGAATCTTTCGTTTTCTTTCCTTTTAGTCAAGCACGCAAACAAATAGAGCAGTCGGGAAGGGGTAGTAAGCTTGTGAAAAAGGCTTCACCTCCTGCCCAGCTCCACAAGAAATCTCCTTCACCACCCCCAACGGCAGCATCATCTAGAAGTGCAAGGTAAGAAGATCATGTCACACTTAGTTTAATTTGAATTTAGATAATTCTGTCATTGATCTACGTTGAAATTATATAAAATGCAAAGGTGTAATACAAAGTTTTGGAAAAATTTTGAAAATTGGGTGGATAGTGATTCTTTACATTTTTAATATATTTGGATGCCCTTGTGGCTGTATTTTAAGCACTAGAAAGTTTAGCCCCTATGGCCGTACAATGGTAGCTGCGACCATGAACATTTCAGAATGTGTAGTTTTGATATATAATTTCCAAACGGGAATGGCTAATCAGTTGTTTTATAGCTTAATTAATATCTTGACCTTGAGAGGGAGCTATACAGCATAAAGGGTTTATTACATACAATTTAATAACTTTAGACTCGATTTCAACCGCGACAACGATAAATGAATATTGTAAGATTTGCTTACAATATAATCATTTAACCAAATTCATGACCCCGTACCAAAACTTTGTATTACCTTTAACTGGATGTTGCTTCGATTTTGAAGAATTTGTTTCTTTGACCTCTCTTTTTGTTTAATATGAGATTCATTGTGATTCCCATGGTGTTTTGAATCATTCTTATTTTAAGGGGATAACTTTTGAAATGTTATCCAAGAATTAAGGTCTGCTTCCTGTTGCAGTACTTTACAACTTTCAGAAGTGGGTCTTTGTTTAATGTCCACATTGAAATATGTGTGAGTGGATTATTGCCATGCAACTGAGAAGGTGTGAAGGTGAATGAAGATTAATGGAGAGTATGTATTTTCACTATGAAGATCTGTGAAAGATGGCAGGTCTTCTGCGGGTGCTGTTGAGCGAAGGCAGAGTGGCAGTCATCCATCCTATAAGGCTAAAGAATCATCCACCAACCCGATACTATCTAGGAAGCACTCTCTAAGTCCTCTTCATGGAAAGAGAGATGCTAACATTGATAGGTCTTCAGGGTCATCTCATTCTTCATCATCATCTTCTTCTTCTTACGATTCAGTAGAAGAAGAAAAGATGTCTCCAGAGCGAGAAGAAGAGGAAAAAAAGAAGTCCTCTAAGCCTCCTGTCAAGGAGACCTTCAAGTGGAATCCACCGTCTGAAGATGATGAAGCCAGTCCTTTGATGGAAAGTGAAGAGGACAAAAATATGCAACGTTTCCGCAAAAAGAGAAAGGGAGAGGCTATGGATGCCAGCAATAAGCAGGAGAAGACCAATGGTAAAAAGGATGGAGAGGATGACGGGTCACTTAATGACAGGCTGGATACTCTGACATTTCATAATGAAAGGATAAAGCAGTTTGTCTCCTCTGTCAACGAAGATGGGAAAGAGAAAACCGATAAAGATGTGGAGCCAGAGGTTGCCAAAGAGCAAGATCAACCAGTTAGTGCATCGGTAGAGATCCAGTCCCCCAGCTCCTCTAGTTCGAGCAGTGGCTCTGGAAGTAGTGACTCAGAAGAGGAGACAGATGGAGACAAGAAAGATGATGTGAAGGAGAATGGTAATGTGACAAACCAAGAGGAAAAGAAGGAGGAAGGGAAGACTGAAGAGGAAAAAGGGCAAACGGCATTTCCAAATCAACAAGTCAAGATTATGTGGAAGAGCAGGAAAAGCCATGAGAAGCCAAGTAATAAGATGCCGAGTCCTGTCCATGTAGAACACAGGAAGTCCCCATCTCCCAGCCCTAAAAGCCCACCCACCAGCACCCAAGCTCCGCACGACAGCCCCAAAACGCCAGACAGCAACCCCCAAACCCGACCCAGCAACCCTCATACTCCACCCATCAATGTCCAAGCTGAGCCAAGCAAAGCCCAAACCCCAACCATCAAATCAAGCTCTCTAGCTAGCATCACTCAGACGCAGCCCAACAAGAACCACACTCCTTCCAGCGACAAACGTATTCCAAAACGAAATGGTGAGCAAAGGAGGAGGTACAGCAGAAGTAGGAGCAGAAGCAGCAGATCCATTAGCAGAAGCAGCAGGGGATCGAGATCAGGACATTCAAGGTCATGGAGTGGGTCCAGCTCTCGCAGCAGAAGAAGGAGTCGAAGCAGGGAAGATAGCAGAACCAGACGGAGACGTTCTAGGTCCGGTTCTAGATATAGAGCACGGCACAGGTCACCGAAACGAAGGTGAGTAAGCATGTATTACATTGACTAAAGAAAATAAGGTAGCTAACTGATACACATAGTTTTATATTTGTTTCATAAGAAATACATGCCTTTGACAACATAGTGATCTTGGAAAAATGCAGTCTTCATCTACATCATTACTAAATACAATGCGTGCTTTCTCATCGCTATAGAAAATGACCAGTTTCATAATGACTGCTAAAGAAAACCTGCCAGCTTTACACGTCACTTCTACAGAAAACACAAAATCTAGAGAGAAAAAATTATGCTGCTACTGAAATGAATGATTTTTTTTGTAAATGTTCACATACTTTGTACCTGTGATCTGTCACAAGTTTGCTGGAAGTGATATTTTATATTTGTTGACACATCTGCTTTTATCTCCCCCATTATACCCCTTTTCCATATCTGATTGGCTGGCTTTTTCATCATGTGTGAGGTAAATTATGAGCCCAAAGTGTATCCTTTCATCATGTGTGCATAACAGTCCATTGTAAATGAGTTAATATGTTAGATTCATTCAGAGTTTATTGCAAAGATGTGCAGATGGAAATATAATTGACAATTATGTCTGAATTTAAAAGAAAACACCCAAAACCCTTATACAGTACTGGGTAAAGTAAGGTCATAACCTCCTCCCCATTTTTACGTTGGATCAGCACCTACTTTAATAAACTACTTGAGGAGGGCTTGGGAATTTGTTCTGCACTAGCACCTTGTATTCATGTAAATAATATACAGCACAAGTAGCAGGTACTCTCATGTTGTAGGTACTTATACTTCCTTCATTAATATGTGTGAATAGATTGATTATTAAGAATACCGGTATATATTAGACAGAGGGTTATGTTTCCTAGGATTTAAAGATAGCAGGGGGGTGTTTCACAAAGATCCTAAGTTGAACTTATCTCTAAGTTGGACTTAAAAATTATGGTAAGCCGTTAGCATCTTTAAAAATATTTTGTAACAGTTTTTTAAGAGGCATAAAATGTTGATTCAAACGTTTCATAATTTTCTTTCATCAAGGAGATTTCATGTTCTTGATGTGGAATTTATAAAAACGTCTTAAATACTTGAATTTTCACTTTGAACATATTTTATTGTAAGGCTACAAATGGCTCTCCATAATATTTAAGTCCAACTTAGATTTAAGTTCAACTTAGGATCTTTGTGAAACACCCCCCTGGATTGATATATTGTGATATATTTCTTTATGTACTTAACCTTTACATGGAGAATAATATATTTGTCATAGTACATCATTTGCGTTTAAGAGAAGTCCTTGCAGATTTCATTTGAACTATGGTATTCCTTGAAGCATATTCTCAAAATTTTAAAACAAAATGTCAAGCTGTATAATCTTGCAAATATATAAACTTAAAGGAAAAAGATATAGACATTTGTACTAACAGTAACACACTTCATTCTAAGATATTAATTGCTATTTTATGTTCACATGAAGCAGCATTTTAGAACAGAATCATTTCATTTTACTTGATCAGTGTAAATTATTCTGTTTATGTCTGTTTAAAAGACAAAATGTTTTTAAGTAATAAACTAAAGCCCCAATTGATTATTTGATGGCACCTAGGGAATAGGGTTATCGGCTGAACTACCTGTAATGTGATTTTCATTAGATAGAGGTACTTATTTCATTTATTCCCAAAATAAAGGGAAAAAGCAGGAAAGTAAAGTTTCCTATACAATTTAGATTATGTACCCATCCTGAAAAATTGCCATTCGTTACGATGATAATGATGAGTACACATCACAAATCAAATGCTTGTCAATACCAACCAAGTAGCAGTGTGGAAGCCTGTTTGATAGATCTCTTAATACCGCATGTCAATAGAGATGTCTATCTATTCTTGCTATATCTCACCAGATACTATTTTTTTGTTTTCATGTGCAGGTATCGCCACTATTCCTCTTCTTCATACTCGTCATACTCTAGTAGGTCCAGGTCCCGTGATCGCAGTCGCCGCTCTCGTAGTCCTCGTAGAAAATCATCCTATGGCCGTGGCAGAGATAGATACAGAAGACGATCGTAAGAAGTATTATCGTTTATTTGTAGATAATTTCTCTTCCGAGGGGTAACATGCGGTGATGTCCTTTGTCAGAGGGTCAAAGATACAGGGGTGGGTGGAGGGGGAGGGGGTTCAGACACAGGAATCTAATCAAATAGTTTGGAAGAAAAAGAAAAAATACAAGCTCATTAGGAAATGGAGTCAATATAAAATCTTTTTCATACCTGGTTGTAAAGTAGCAATTAGTGTCATCAAATAATTTTGCTATTGTTTTATTGGGCTAGAGGATTCACAAATTACACCTCTATATTAAGTGGATTAGATATAGTAATCATATGAATATGTGACAAGGTTTTGATTTTCACTGTGTTTGTCTTTCAGTCGTAGCAGGTCTGACACAAGGTCACGTTCAAGGTCGCGCTCAAGGTCGTGCTCAAGGTCGCGCTCGAGGTCACCCTATTACAGGCGTTCATATAGAGGGCGACATTCCAGGTCAAGGAGCAGGGGAAGAAGGTGAACAGCTCTTTCATGTGAAATGCATGAATCGTAGCAAGGCCCTGCACTCACAGTGTTCCAAGTTTAATCACTGTGAAGTGATGAATTTAACATCTCAAATTGGATACGACCATGAAAGACGGATCATTTATGAAAACCTGCTTATAAGTTTTACCTGTACCTTTTGATGGTATTTAGCAAAAATTTTCCTTTCATGAATATCATCAGAACCATTAAAGCCTCTTTGAAAAAAATTCTCACGGACTAGACCTATTCAGGTCAAAGTGCCTAAGACACTTAGTTAAAAATGGTTTGAGTTTTAAGACACATATCTCTATGGAAAGATCTGTGGATGCCGATGTGTCATGTTTGTCGGTAATAATGACCAACATTATCCATTATTCCCTCTTTTGGGCAGGTCTAGAGAAAGTAGCAGACGTCATTTTGACAGACGCCATAGGAGTCGTTCCCGTAGCCCACGTCTGAGTTACAGCAGGAGTCGTAGTCGTAGCAGGCGTAGACACAAGTCTCGCTCACTATCACGCTCTTTTGATGACCAGGTTTATGGAAGGCGTCGCAGATCACGTAGTAGATCAGTTAGTAGTCGCTAGTGGGGGGTGGGGAGGCTGGCTTGGGGTAGGGGTAAATGTACTTTAATTGAATATGAAATATTTTCCTTTTTATTAAATCTTTTTTTCTTCTTCATTTTTTTTTCCATTCACTATTAAATATTTTGGAAAAGTGTTCGTCTGGCCTATGTACATAATTTTCAGCTTCTTTCGATGATTTTAAAATGAAAGAGAAAAAGGTAGCATATCTTTATTCCATTCAACTACATTGTATTTAGTGGTGGTAAGATGAATAATGTAATGTGAATGATTGTTGTATTCTGTTAATGTTTTGCCTCAAGAGAAAAAAGGCAGTTGGTTATTTTGAATGAAAGTGAATTAAATAAAAAGTGCTATACTTTTGATGCTAGCCGTTCAAGAATCTTTAGATTATTTTAAAGGATTTGATGTGTGGAGATACAGTGATAGGAGCCATGTAATCTTTCAAGTTTACTCTAATCATTTTCAAGGCAATGACTCATTTGCTTTAGAAATCTTTCAGTGAAGAAGACTGTGAATCTAGTACTTGTACGAGAAAAACAGAATTATCAATGTCGCATTCAATGATTATTGTTTTCAAACTTAAAGTACTATATCATGATGAAAATGTGTTTTCAGTTAAAGTAATGGACACTAAGTGTATTTTAGATGAAGACTACCATAAAAGTTGATTAGGGATATTTTCTTCATTTACCAGTATGCAGTAGAAACTTTTCTACACAGTGCACCACCTCATTGTGTGCAAGTAATTTAATTGGATGGAAGGCTAAGAGGCAAAATACTTGGCTTTTTATTTGTTTTGGGATTCCAGTCTGATACTTGCCAAGTTGGCTATGCTTTGCCCCATTTTTAATTCGATACCAGCATTACAGAAATGAAATGTTAGAAATATGTTTGTATGACCTTCTTCAAAGCCTATAACCCTTCAGATAGTTCAGACTAACTGATTTGTAATGTTTTGTTGGAAACATGAATAAATTTGAAATCTTGAAATCTTGAAATCTTGACTAAATGCAGTGTAATGGTTTTTGTCACTCATGATTGTTAATTTGTTTCTACATGAACCCACTGTTATGTTGCCCTTAAAAAAGATAATGTAATTATAATCAGTTTGTTTGTAAAGTTGCAGATTGCACTATGTAAAAAGCTTATGTATGTACATTTATAAAACATACAATTTAAGGCAAATAATCATGTGTGTTTCGTTTTAATTCCATATCATGTTGGTTGCTTTCTTTCATTCTTAAGTCATTAGATTTAGGGTGCAAAGTTTTAAGATTGTATATGTTTATAGTTCTGTTTGGTATGGGTCATGAAGCTTTATTGTAATGAGTTGTATATATTAGGAATAGCCTTGATTAGTTTTATGGTACATTTGGGAGAGTTTTCAGGCTGTGGTTGTAAATCTTTGAGCAAAAGTGTAATGTAATTGGCAAGCTGAGGTTTATTTGTATTTTGTGTTTGATATGTCCTTACTGCTTGTGAAGTGTAGCATTGGTAATTCTGCAGTGGATTGAAAATGTATTTCATGTAGACAAAGTATATTAAGAAAAAACAATGTTTGTACAGAGTTTTCCTCTCAAAAGTCACATTTGCCAAATTAGGTGATTTAGGTAAAAGTTTCCTGTAGGTTCTAAGATTTATATGCCCCAATTTAATTGGAATGCACAAGAATATACATGTATACATTGTCAATGGAGTAGTTCAGTCCAAATCGGTTTAATTTTGCACCTGAAGCAAAGAAAAAATCTCATTGGGTTTCTGTAGTGTAGAAACATTGGACTGGATTGGACCAGATACAATCAATATTTTTTTTTTACGTCTCGTGTTATAAATTGTTCATCTTGGAAGGGCCTTTGTTTGGTGAATAAAATTGGTTTCAACATCACTGACTGCATGGATTTTGTTTTCTTTTCTGTATTACAGGCAATTCCAATGTTCAAGTGACTAATGAAATACATGTATGAAAATGTGAAGGAAAACAAATCCTTGTTCCAATTTTTATTAAGTTGTTTGAACAAGCAGTTTGTTTGGGGAAGTCTCTCAAACTATAAATTGGGAAAGGTACAACATGTGCTTGGGAGAAAATGTACAGGACAGCATATTTTATTTCTCACATTTATATATATTTTTTGGGGGGGGGCTTGAAATAGATGACACCATTTCTGAAGGGGGAAATGGTACACCGTGTTGGCAATGGTCAGAAACAGAGCTGATCTTGGCTTGTGAACACATTATTTAAATGGGATCAATTACCTACACTCTTGGGCTCACAATATTTAGAGTTCCATTAATGATGAGATTCAAAATGTCATACATTAGCATGTTCTAAAGTAAAGACACAAGGTATAAGCAACCTGTGAGTAGATAAGTCTATTCTTTAGCTAATAATTGAGTGAATTCAATTTCCTCTTTTTACCCATTTAAATGTCTTAATTGTTGAGTTTTCGGTAGAATATCCACTACCAATAAACAAAGTAGATATGGTGATTGGTCCCCTTAAGGCTCCAAGCAGAAATTCATTTCTTAACCATATCTTAACTGGGCTATTTCAGACCATGTTTTTACTGGGGGGGGGGGGGGGGG
>BEXV01001003.1:38050-61340 GCA_003118195.1 Hemicentrotus pulcherrimus
CTAATGTATTTCAAAATAGGCTCGGTTTTTACCTCTCTTTTATCTTGCTCCTTTGCCAAATGTTCATTGAATGCTTCGAAGTTTGTGCTGATTTCCTCAGCCATGATAACCTATAGGCTCAGTAAGAGTTTCTAAAAAGATTAAGAAAATACTAGCCAGTCGATCGGCTCAACTCAACTGCAGATAAGTTCAACGCGTGCTTTATCCTGTTTACCTACACATTCATGTACGTACACTGCAGTGTACTGAGCAACCAACGGACCGGGGAAATCCCTATGCACGTGCTACCCTGCGCGCTCAACTATAAACAAGCAGAAAAGTAAATACCATTTTCCATTTGCTTCTCAAAGATACAGTACCTTCAGAAAATTGAAAAATATTTTGAAGCGTCGCTACACCAGGGCAACTGCTCATGCTCTGCTTCTTGAAAGTTGGAGTCGAAACTGAAAGAAATTTTGCAGTATTAAGCTTGATCTGGGAATGAATTGTAAGCAATGAATAGATTACCTTTATATTGACATTTGATGATTCGTCTTGGCTGTTTGTCCGGGTGTTATGTAAGAGAAATATATAGAGTATGCAAGTGTGTTGTGTGTCGACGCCTGTGCAAGTGTGATCTCTGTGGAGGCTTTGTCGCAATATTTCCGATCCGGTTAACCGTACATTAACTGATCTGATTCCTTTGATCCTTCTTTCAGAATCTTGGATAAAGGGTAATAACATGTCATTAGTTTAAACTAAGTAATCAGATCAGTTAACTGGAAACATAGCGAGTTGGCTCAATCTGTAATAGTGTAAAGCGTCTGCCTGTCGAACCAAAGATCCCGGGTTCGACTCGATCTCCCGCCCAGGCAGATGACTGAAGCCTGCGTTGTGTATTAACGTGCTCCTTCCCTTGTTTATAGACGCAAGTTGTGTCAAGCGGAAAACCCTCCGTCCCTAGGATAGGACGTTAAATGGAGGCACCGTGTACAGGAGAGTCACCACCCTTGCAAGTTAAGAACTACATGTATTCGTATAAGATTAAGGGGAAAACCCCAGTGTAATGGTCCACCTGCACACCTCAATCAGGCTGAGTATACGGCATCTGCAAGAATCTTCAGTATTGAAGGAGACAGATTATCTTGAAGAAGAAGAAGAAGAATAAGCCTCCAGTTCAATTTTGTGTTTCTTCCTTCTCGTGATTGATAAATCTAACTAACCATCATTGTTTCACGGTTGAGAAACGAAAGCAAAAGAGTTATTTTTATTTTTCATTCATGAGTCATGTTTGTGAGTTGATAGCATGATTGAACATGATAAAGAAATCTCCAATTGACAGTCTTGAGTCTCATCTCATGAGGCTTGTTTCGTCAAATTTGTAGAAGAACAATGTCATTTTCACAAGAAAATGCAACGATGTCCTCCTGACATGGCAATGGGTTTCCATGCCTATGTGATTGTGCATGCTCATTTAACTTAACATGCAGTTTAGGACTTTTGACGTGAATGATAAGCCTTTCAAGGCTTGTGAATAAAAAGTAAAAGAGATGGACATTTCTCAATATTTTTACTTTTTTCAGAAGGAATACGGATTGCTATGGTAAAGACGGATATTTAGTGTTGGCTGCATGTTTTGTTTTATAAGAATTACACAAATGAGCAGACAAGGATGCTGTACAGAGATGGGCAATCTAGCCATACCCAAACTTCAAAAAAATCGCTTAATTTTATTGGCATTATTATACACTTGATCTAGAAATCTAGGCTATTTTATTTGTTATATCTGAACCTCATTTTTTGGTTTTCTAAAGAAAACAGATCGACAGCCTCTGAGATGGAGAATTTCGTCCTTTACGATGAGATTAGACAGACTGAAACCTCTACGATGTACAAGGGGAGGAGGAAAGGTTCAGTGAACTTTGTGGCCATCCACTGCGTTGACAAAGCAAGGAGGTCAGAGGTTACAAACCGGGTCAGATTGACCCATGAATTGAGCCATCCCAATATAGTGGAGTTCTATGAATGGTATGAAACGACCAATCACTTGTGGCTCATAGTGGAGCTCTGTACAGGTAATTGTTTTTTGTGTTGGTTTTTTAAAATTTATATTGTTTTTCAAGTCAAATTGTAGTGAAATTTAACTTATAATAACTAATGTCATATCAACTTATTAAAATCATAACATTTTTTGTGATTGGGATGGTGATCTGTTCATCATCATCCCCTTTCCCCAACCTTTTGTTTGTCTACCGTTATGATGCTGCTGATAACCAATGTTTCATATTTGCTGAGAACTTTACTTGATGTCAATCAATTTGCAGAAGAACTGTCTGTGACTTAATATATCAAGACAAAGATGTACTTATAGTTAGTTACTGTGAAGTTCTGCATGATTGATCTCTCTCTCTCCCTCTTCACTTGAATATCCTTTAATTATCATTAGTTCTTATAAATATACCTAGCATATAACTCTTAGCTTTGCTTCTTTTCTACAGGTGGCAGCCTTGAACTTATTTTATCACAAGATGGCCACTTTCCAGAGACAGCAGTTCGTGGGTTTGGACTGGACTTGGTGAGAGGGCTGCATCACATACATTCTGTTGGAATGCTCTTCGCAGATTTCAAACCAAGCAAGGTAATGAACATAATTCATCCACAGTCTATTGAACCCTCATTATTACAAATATCTTTCAGTATGAAACAAACAGATTGCTTTGTTTTTGTCATGTTAACAAGGGGAATACTATTCAAACCGTGGTGGAAATCTCTCTATAAAGGCCACCTGTCTATAATGGCCATGCATTTTGTCTCCCTCAAGAAAGAAATACATGTATATGTTGTAGAACCTGTCTAAAAAGGCAACTTACCTATACAGTCAGACCGCAGCGCGCGCGTTAATGAGGCCAAAAGCTGATTTTTACTCAGCGTCTCTTTGGTAATCTCGTGCATTCTCGTGTGCTGAAATTCACGAGATTTTCTGTGAGATTTGTAAGGGTGTACAAACAGCTGCTTTTGTAGTCGATAACTTTAGTCAACATGGCAGCACGCAACGGGAATTACTCTAGAGATCTTCAGCTTCAGTTTGATATTAAACTTGGCATATTTCACAATTTTGAAACAATCTTTTTTCACCACTTTTATGGTCGTTATTTTTGTAACATTTCAACAGCTGTTTTGACACGGTAATTTCGCTTTTGGTTCCTGACTTTGGGACAAAATAAATTTGTCCACTTTGAGATTCGTTCGAAAGATGAAAAGTCACTGATCAAAAATATGTCAAAACCTAATTGACGCAAAATCATGTTCTTTTTATAATCATAGTAATTAAGACCCTAAAAACCCGGAAATTACCAATTTGTTCTTTTTATGATAGCGCGAAATTGTGTGATTTCCTACTCGTGCACGCTCGCCGTCTGAGCAATGGCAATGCATAACTGATTATTGAACTCCAGGGAGCTCCGCCGCGCCATCGACTGGCCAAAAAAAAAAAAAGAAATTATTAAAAAAAGAATTAAAGTAAAAAATATTCAATTTTCGTGCAGATGAGGGATTTGATCTCGGGTCCTTAGATTGTTGCCAAGACGGCTTGCGCGCACGTGCATTACAGGCGCACGCCACAACGCATGGTTACCAAAACGCGTAAATCAAAATGTTAATGAACCAAAGCAAAACATATGTGACGTAGTTGACGTAGTTGACCAATCAGAACTCTCTATTGTCACATCGGCAAAGTTGACTACCTTTTTTTAATTATTCATGAACATGAGCGTGATCTTTTTTGGTTCCTGACTTTGGGACAGCGTAAAATATAATAATTTTGATATCATTGTAAAGAAAAATATTTATGCTTTATGCTGATTATAAAATCTTCTTGACGCAAGAATGATTTCTATGTGAAAATCAGCCCTACTCTTTAGATAGATTTATCGTCGAAAAACCCCATTTTCAAGGCGAAATATTTGTTTCCAAAATATATCTAACATGATTGTCATATAAGTATATAGAGAGTGCAACTTCTTATCTTTAAAATAAGACCCATTTCATGAGAAATGAACAATTATAAAGGCAAAAACTGCCGATCGGGAAGACCGTCTGCACTACTCATTACGTATGCAAGACACGTAAATTCTTGCATACGTGCTGAGTAAAATAGAGGGTTTTCGCACCGGCTGCGGTCTGACTGTATAGTTACCACAATTTGTTTCCTTGGGTGACCTATAGGCAAGTTTTACTGTATCTTATATTATATTAGATTCTAGATTTAATATTCTACAGGTATTTAACACACAAAAAAAATTTCGAATTATGTTTGCCTGTCACATGTAATTGTTCAATTTGTGACAGTCAGATATTAGTGGATAGTTCTGGATCATTGAAGTACGATGACTTCAGCCTGGCTCGCCTGGAAGAGGAGAACCTGGATGACATATTTGATATGACATCATCAGAGGGCACCACTGATCAAACTAAGCAGGGTGATGAAGGAAAGGGTACAAGCACTCTAGGTAAGTCATCCATTACTCCAATTTCAAATAGTGATGGATGATTTGTCATTTGCTTCTTATTCAATTGAATTGAATTTTTCCCCCAAAGTTGTTAAATATGTATTTGAATTCATGCATATTCCCTCCTAGGTCTATTTGATCAATAATTACACCTTCAATATATGAAGTGTTGCTATGTCAGTCATGATGAGAGCAAGCTTTTTGTTGACCAATAGTAACTTGTTTGAACAGTAGGTGTGATATCCTGTAGTGCACAGGTCTAATTATGACTGAATCATTGTAAAAAAAATAAACAAGCTGTCAAAAATCCAAGACAATATTTCATCATAAAATTGCTAATATTCAATGTATGTGAACTTTATGGAGATTATTTTCATCAATGGCAATCTTCATGAATTTTAGTGATTTCTTTTTGTTGACATAGTTCTCAAAGAAGTTTTGTAGCAGTTTCTTTTTTCATATTGAAACTTTGGATTGACAAGTTTGTTATTTTATTATGTACACTCATATACCAATGTAATTGCTTTGATCTAAAGTGTTGGGAGCCCCAAATCTGCCAAAAATTTGATGCTAAAATTTCTCCTAAATTGTATCATTATATGAAAGAGGATTTCCGAAGATTTCCCCAAGAAATGTGTTTGAAGACAAATATTGAGAATACCGCTACATAAAATGGGTTTTCTGTTGTACACAGAAAACCTATTTTTTGCATTCCTTCATCAATCTTAGACTTAAAACACTTTTTATTTGTTAATCCTTGCAGAAATGTATCTCAACTGACCACCTCTTTCACATTATAATACAATTTAAGTGAAATGTTGCCATCAAATTTTTCGGGCGCCAACACTTTAGAGGGCTTTACAAATAATGTCAATGATGCAGCCATTTTCAGAGTTATAAGTGATAATACTATATCTTCTTCCTGTAGGTTGCCCAAATTATCTTGCCCCTGAGGTTTTACAAGGACAGCCTCACAGCATTGCAACTGATCTGTGGTCATTAGGCTGTCTCCTGTATGTGATGTACACAGGTTAGTATTTTTTGAATTATTTGATAATCCTGCATACAACTGTTTGCATAATATTCTTTTCACTTTGCAAGGTGAATGTTTAAAAATTCAAGCTGTTAGGAGCAATGAATAGAATTCATTGAACGTGTGGTTTTATAGAAAGAATTTTTGGATATTGTGTGGATGGAGTATCCACGACCTTGAAGTGTTATTCACTTTCTTTTTCATCATGTTTATCTTTCTCAAGGCAACCCTCCTTTCAAGGCAGATGAGTTTCCCAAACTAGTGGAGCAGATTCTCACCAAAGATTATCCTACACCCAAAGTTAAAGGTAAGTTTCCTTCTGTTTCATACGCAATGCCCAACTATCAAACTGCCCGCCTTTATTCACTGCACCCCCTCTGTATCTCAATTCAAATCTCTACTCAAAACCTATCTTTTCAAATTGTAATTTGCAGTTGCGCGTCGGTCAATGGAGGTGCGCACCATATTTGTCTTTATTTAGTTGATTGCCACTGTTTTTCTTACCTTATCTATGTTACTTTTGTATTTGTGCTTTTTCTTCTGATTTAATTCAACGGGTGATAGTCTTCTCTTTATCAGAACACTGTGCGCTTAGAAACATCGGTATTAAGCGCCTAATAAATGTTATGTATTATTATTATTATTATCAACATTAACTAAAAAAGAGCAATTTCATCATTGATATAGTGATGGAAGAACTTAAACAAATTTTGTGAGATTTAGAGCAATTGGTTTTGCATGTGCACCTTCCGTTCATTCTTCATTTGTCTTTTAGGACCAAGATTGGCAACTAAACCAACTCCAGATTTCTGCAGTCTTATTAAAGTGCTGTTGACAAAAGACCCTGCCAAAAGGTGAGTTTATATTAGTCAAGATATTAAAAAGATATAGTCTCTTTCCATTTCTTCTTCTACCCTTTGTGTCACTTGCTTATTTTATATCATATCAAGCATGATTGATGATTTAAATTAATTGGTGTTTGACAGAGTAGATTAAATTGGATGTGGTTATGACTGGGATAGCTAAATATAAGATTGTAGTATTGTAATTGAATAGGTTGTAAAGAACAAATTCTTGTAACTTTTGAAAAATATAATGAAAAGAAATGGAAATGGAATTTGATTTTGATTAAAGTTTACTTTGAGTTTTTTGTTTCAAGGTCCTCAAAAATGTATATAACTGCTAAAGAGTAAGAATTTAACTTCTTTACTAAATATGAATGCAACATTTATTTTTCTCACCAAAGTGAAATTGTGATGAGTCTAAATCTGGTTTTATGAAAGTATTATTTTCCGAGCAGGTTTATATACAAATTGGGAGGTCACTTTTAACCTGATCCAAGAGCATCATCATTATGCATGACATTTTTTGTGAGTTATGTTTTGTTTGCACCTCATTTCAGGGCAACATGGCATGAATTAGTTGTCCATCCATTCTGGCAGGGTCAGCTACAAGTTGATGATGGCACCAAGAAATCTCTGGGGACTACAGGTGATGATATGGACAAGAGTCGTACTAGTTTGAATGCCCGCACACCTCATGAAATGAAGGTAGGATTTTAAAATACTGCTTCTTTCAGTGTAACATTTGATTCTACAGAATGAGTCTCACATCTATGCAATTAAAAAAAAACTATTTCCATATGGGATGTCTCAAAGAGATCATCTATCATACCTATGATTGTTGTTGTAAGATTTGATTTCATGATTTGTATTGTGTACTTCAGAAAGATATCATGTGCGCCGGTAATAGAATCAATTAGGACTCATCCATGTTCAATAGCTCCCATGATGTGAATATTTTCTTTATTATTCATGATTTCTTCTGAACGTCTGCAGAATGTAACTCTTGTGACGCTATCAACAGAGGGTAGACCTGTTTCATCGTTGAAGATTCCAGACAACTTGATGAAAGCATCACTCCATTCCAACAGACCAGAGTCTAGACCTCAGAGCTCCCCAGACACAGCCAAGAAGGACCCACATTTCTTACTAAGGTATGTGATGTAGTTTTTGAGAAATCAACGGTATAGTTATCAAGTATACTTTGCACCCAGAGGCTTGGGTTGAAATTATGGATCCTGCGAGGTGACTGGCATAGCACTATTTTCTGAGGGCCCCCCCCCCCCCCCCCCCCCCCCAAAATAGCTACTATGCCAGTCGCCGAAGATCCATAATTGTTATTGGTGCTTCTAAGAGAGTGCACAGTATATTTGATTTGAATCCGTCATCAAAAATAAAAATACACACACAATATGCTTGTGAAGAGCTCTGCGCAGCCCCTGTCACATCGCTATGGATAGCTTCAAACTGTGACATCAAACAAGCTTTATCCAGGATATACCTCAATGGACATCATGTAATATCCTTTTCTATTTTGATATGGGGTATAACTTGGAATACTGGAATGTTATCTTGCTAATACAATCCATCTACAGGATTGAACATTTGCGTAATTGTGATACATGTCAATTTCATGATTAGCTCAAGACCAAGGACATCCCCAGCAGTACCTCCAGAAGAGCCTCCAGAGGAACCCCCTCCTACCAAGAAGAAGACCGGCAAGAGGAGGAAGAGTGATGGGGCAATCAAGAGTAGGAGCCGGTATCAGCAGGAGAGGAAGATCTCTCACGAGGACAGTCTTGATGTGGAAGTCAACATCTTCACGCAGTGGGATCTCTCCGTCTCACCCATCATTGATAACCCCAAGGTAAGCACTTTAAGTGACAGAAGGGGGTGGTGTAAGTTAATGGTGGCAGCAGTGGGATTAGAGTAGGAGCATGTATCAGTAGGAGAGGAAGATCTCTCACAAGGACAGTCTTGATGTGGAAGTCAACATCTTCACGCAGTGGGATCTCTCTGTCTCACCCATCATCGATAACCCCAAGGTAAGCACTTTAAGTGACAGAAGGGGGTGGTGTAAGTTAATGGTGGCAGCAGTAGGATTAGAGTAGGAGCATGTATCAGTAGGAGAGGAAGATCTCTCATGAGGACAGTCGTGATGTAGAAGTCAACATCTTAACACAATGGGATCTCTCGATCTCTCTCACCCATCATTATTAACCCCAAGGTAAGCACTTTAAGTGACAGAAGGGGATGGTGGTACAAGGTAATGGTGGCAGCAGTAGGACTAGAGTAGGAGCAGGTATCAGTACGAGAGGAAGATGTCTGTTGAGGACATTCTGAATGTAGAGGTTAACATTTCACTCTTTAGGATCTCACTAGCTCACCAATCATTAATAGCCCCAGGTAAGCACTCAAGTTGTGGGAATGATAGTAAAAACTTGTTGGTGGCAACTAGTTGTGGGACCAAGGGGACAAGGGATAAAAGTTAACAGTGTCAGCAATGTGATCAAGAGTGGGAGCAGATATAAGCAGGAGAGAAAGATCTCTCATTAGTACAGAGATGTGAAAGTTTATTTTGATAATGTTTAAAGATGTGGTGTTATCCATTCCATTAGATTTCAATCAGTATAATAATTATAAGCATCTTTCATGTATTTCTGCAGATTCAGAAGCCAGCATCTCTAAAATATGACACTCGTAGCCTGGGCATTCCTGTTCACAGCAACGAGAAGCTCTTGAAGATGACAGACACTGCTCTCCAAATCTACCTGGGTAACATCACAGAGGCTTTAGCTAGCAAGAGCGGTGATAAGTCAGCAGGAACTCAGAGGACAAAGCTTCAGCTTCTAAACTATGTGGGCACTATCTGTGGGAACGGAGCTGTGGCAAAGGCTATTGCTGTCTCAAAATTGGTCAGTGGTTTAAGAAGCTGTCAGCTTGTTTTTTTTTGCAAAATGGATTGGATGACCTTGTCCAATTGACCCCCCCAAAAAATATTCAAAATTAAGTGATTTCCTTTTTTTTTTAAAGCAATGAAGACTTATTTTGTAGGAAGATACAAAATGACCTCTTATTTCTTTTATATCCCTCATCAATGGCTTCCTAAAGTCATCACTCTTAATTACAGAATCCTTGACTGATATTTGAAAATCATGGTATTCAAGTATATATGTTGCCACTGATAGAATATTTCATGACATCTTTTCATTTTTGTAAACTGTTTATAGTTATGATGTCTGTCTTGGAAATAAAACATCCTGTCATCGTTTTCCATCATTTCATACCTCATTTACAGATTCCCTGTATGTTAAACCTTCTGAAGACATCACAACCTCTGGAAATGTAAGTACCGGTACACTGATTTTGTCAAACATTGATTTAATGAATAAACTTAATAAATCAAATAAACTTTATTTTGTTACAGTGAACCTGTGTAGTTGAATGTTAAATGGGCAACAAAATATTCTTCAAGACTTTGGATTAAATGTTATGAAAATTTATTCAAATCAAATATTGTTGCGATACATTCCATTCAACTGGATTTAATTTTTTTCCTTTAAATTTCTAAATACCGGTAGCAACAAAAACATCTTGTATTCACTTTAGCCTCAACTTTTTAAAGATCAGTGGAGCAATTATATACCAGGGACTGTTAAACTACATCTATTCATTACAGCATGGGTGGCCAACCTTTTAAAGCTCGCGAGGCCACAGCTAACGATTGGCATAATTTGGCAGGCCCTAGATCCCCCCCCCCCCCCACAAACACACACACACACTCATGCAATAAGTGTACACACATGCAATTTTGCAAAAAACAAACAAGCAAACAACATAATCAGTGGAAAAAACCAGGATTACTTTTTGAGTGTGATTATTCTTCATGACATGGTGACAAATGAGGCAAAGTGGTTTACCTTTCTCTTCTATGAAGCAATACTTCAGAGACCAATCTGATTTAAAGTATCTGCTTTCATCAGAAATTTTCCTTGTCTTCGCAGGTCTCGAGGTCGATGCCATGTTGGTTGTTATTTCAAACAAAATCAAGGACGCAGCAGAAATAATATCCTAACTTTATTATTTGTACACTGTACATGTCATTGAACGCGGTGTAAAGGGAAGGGGATTATCCAGTTTACGATAAAGATTCATGAGAAAACTCAACTGCTGGGGAAAAGGGTTGTAAGTTTGAAGACAAGTATGGCATTTCAAATATATTTAACGATTCACAATATTTGTATATTTAAAAACGTTACTGCGTGCGGAAATGACAAACTGAAAGTAACACGGCGAGTGATGTTCATGTCGTTAATGTAATGTAATGAGAGGGAATTTGAGGAGTTTTTGTATCAACCACGTAACAAGTCAGTATGTAGTGAACTTGATGAAAACAAATTATGGAAATAGAGATAAATGTTTTACTCTATAATATCGCTGCTATGCGGTCCGCAGTTCATTTATGAGCTATTTTTATAACTACTTATTCAATGCTCTGCAGGCCACATCAGAAGAGCTTGCAGGCCGCGGGTTGGCCACCCATGCATTACAGGAACACCATGTTAGGGTTTATAATATTACATATTTTCCATTATTCTTTTCTTGCAGACGATGCAGAAGTGGCAGAGTGCTAGGTCTGTTAGCTCAAAATCTAGATGAATTGCCTGAGGATCTCCCTCTAACTGAGGTATGTGGAACTAGTTTATGTAATTACATGTTTTTTTAATGAGATTTGTATTGAAATAAAGATGCATGGATGTATAATCTTATAAAAGGAAACTGTTGGGGAAAGGCATGTATTGGGCAGTGATCTTAACCCATTTAACCAAATGGTTGTAAAAAGTCATTAAAGAATATAAGTTTTTTTGTTCTCATTTCTTCATTTGTATCCCTTGAATACTATGAGATTAAGTTAATCATTGTGACCCCACCTTTAGATATACGGTGACACCTGTCTATAAAGACCACCCAAAAGAGACAAGAAAAGTGGTCTTTATAGGCAGGTGGTCTTCATGTACAGGTTCCTCTAGTACATGTTTCAATGAGAAACTATTTTCAAGGGAAACAAAAAATGTTGTCTTTGTCGACAGGTGGTCTTTCTGTACAGGTGGTTGCTAAAAAGCAGGTTTGACTACATATATTTGTATTCTAAGGTAATTTCGCTGGTGAAAAACAAGGAGTAAACGTCTTTTTACTAATACCTCCAATGTCCTAGGTCATCACAGCACTAACAGAAGTTCTACGAGATAACAATCGTAACTCCAAGTTAAAGCAGAGTATGGTCCCAGCTATTGGTGAGCTCTTGTTTCTCGCAGCTACCCATGATCAAGACGAGGCGTCCAACCCTTCTACCGTACCTGCCTTGGTCTACACCATGATCTCTAGGTGCCTCAGGGAAGGGGTAAGATGAGCCAAAATGTTTCTATATCCTAATAATGCATGAATTCAGTTGTTATTTCTACACGATCATTGATGGTTATCCCAAGCATTTTGAAGTGAATGAAACTTGTCTGTTCATTTTATTTTTTCATTTGAAAGTAATTTATAGGTTTTTGATAATTTCTCATTCTGTCACAACTTTTATTGAATGTTTTTAGTACCGATGGTATTGTAGACAGTGAAAGAGAATTGTTTTATTTTTCAAATCAGTTAAGGGAGAGTCTACTTTTGGCTGAAATAAGGACACAAAAAAGACAGAAACATCTCCAAATGTAATTATTATGTTGATTAGCATTGCCTTCTATGTGTAAGTTTATTTGTTTAATACCTCACCGTACGAAACATGTATGATTGATTTTGTGTCCTTATCCCATTACCCAAAATGATGTTTAACTTTACTGACCTGTGCAACCATCTCTGTTTTATAGGAGGATGCCATTGTGCAACACTTTGCAGCGAAGGTGGTAGAGAATGTGGCAGCAACAAACAGTGTTCATGGTGAGAAGCTATCCACCAATGAGATAGGACATCTTCTCTGGCAACTCTTCACACACTCCATGGCTGACACACCCAAGATATGTGCCATTTCAGTAAGTTGAACATATATATGATTAAAACCTTTTAGGAATGTACAGGGGTGAAAAGTTGGTACCTACTCCTTGTATTCACTTTGGGTCAGTTACTCATTTATTGTAATGCATCTTTCCATTAAAGAATTTATGTGGTGTTGTTGTTTGGTTGTTTTTCTCATTATTATCAAAGCCTGTACAATGTGAAAGGAATACAAACATCTGAATTGAATTATTCAGGCTAATTTGATATTCAAACCACAGTATCATCTCTATGCGCTATATAATTACATTCTGATTATTATTATTATTATGCTCGACTTCTTTCGATTTAAAAAATTTGCTTTCCCTGAATGAAAAGTTAGATGAATGTTTACACAATTCAACAAAGATTATTTCACTATGTGTTAAATATATATCCTCCCTTATTCATATTTTTTTTTAAATTGTTGTCAAAATTATTGCAATGATATATTTGGTCCAATCTTAACAATCATAACATTTTCATTCTTCTGCTTCTCTCTGTATCCATCCAGGCTCTGTGTAGAATTTGCCGTCATTCTTTTGGCATCTTTCAGAGCATCCTGGATAAGGTCGGGCTGCCCAAGGTATTGGAGGGTCTAGCGGTCAACATCAGTCGTGTCCAGCAAGCACTGGTCACTATGTTTGGTCATCTACTGACTGAAGGGTCTCATGTCCAGAGAACGACCCAGGATAAGGTAAAGAAAACTTGATGTTAGTTGTAAGAAGGTGTAAGTCAATAATTTAATGCATATAAAAAAGGATCGTTGGGATTAAATTTTATATGTAATTATCATGCATTTACTGGAGGTTTAAACATGGTAAGGCATAGTTCTCTCTCTTTTTATATTAACTTTGAATGTTAACACTTTTTCTTGAGAAACTTGTAAGAGCTCAATTGCTATCATTAAAATTGTTATTGTATATTTAAATAATGAAAGAAGACTCAGTATTTTGCACTGCCTTTTTGGAGCCATGGGCAATTTGAATGAGAAGCTTGAATAAACTTTGCTGAAAAAATTGGAATAAGTTGTGAAGGATTATTCAAATGTCTCATTTTGTCTTCTCCTCTCAAAGCTAAACGAGAGATCACACCTCAACTTTTTGTTATCAATTTTTCTGTAGAGCTTCTTTTTAATGTTTATTCTATTGTACTAAAGTATATTATTACTTTTTATGCTTTCAGGAGTTTTGCCTGCATGTAATGAGGCTAGTTGAGAGTCCATCTGTTCTGATCCGTGCTAAAGCTCTCCTGGTCGTACTTGAGATCATCAAGGTTAGCCCTGAGATGATCATGGCGTGCTGTCAGGCAAGGTATGATGATGATGATGATGATTGACAGCCAGTAAGGCAAGCTCTGAATCAATATGGGTATTAATAGACTGATAGTGAAAGTATAAGTCCAAAGATGCATAACTTTATTATACCAAACTTTATCGGAATGAGCAGTATACAACATACAAATAGACCTTTTTTTTTGGGGGGGGGGGGGCAAGGAAACAAAAAAAATAGATGCAAGATCTGTTCAGTGGCTGCATATGAAAGCATTGATTTTGTATCTCAGGTTATTGATATGTGAATGTAAGGTTTTATACAATGACTTGCACAATCGCAATCGATATTATGTTCTGGTTGGCTGCCATATTAAATAATGCATCTCGACTCTAAACGTCATGATCTTAGTTCAGATACTTTTAAGCACATTCATCAAGAGAGAGGTTCATATGAATCTGATCATGATGTGCCCTTTCTTTCTCAGATCATTTCACATTGTCCTCTCAACCACACTCTCAACCTGTCTTCTTGATATCATTTGCAGGTTGATTACGTACATGGAGCGAGACATTCGTCAGCAGATGACGAGAGGGAAGGGCGAAGGTCAGGCACAGTGGAAGTACATGGACCAATGCCTTACGCTGCTCTCGGATCACTTGGTCAATCTCCTGCCTCAAATATTAGGTTTGTAATGTCCCTAACCAATATATGCTCTTCTCCTAGACTTGTTGCTTCAGAAGATGATCAATTTTGGCATGTAGCATATGATGCATTTTTATAATCCAACTTTTACAAAAAATACTTTCATGAAATAAGATATTTCCTGAAGTATTTGGATTTTGGTCATTCATAGGGCTAATAGATCTGGAGAATTTGAAAGAGATGAAGTTGTACCTCTCAGTTCACATGACAACTATTGGTGATGGTATTTTGATGTTGCATGCTATGACCAAGATAACGTAAAGAGCAATTGGAAAAGACAAATGTAAGTTTGATTAGTTTAAAATATGTTTGAAATATTTGATGTGTTCTTTAATTGTCTTTTCTCCTTACTAGATACATGTATAGTCCATTTTCTAAACGAAACATGCCATTTGCATTATAGGCGATGCTGAGAGTAGTCTAGCTGCAGTGTCGGGTCGAAAGCATCCCTCTACCATACAGGCTAAACAGCTAAAAGGAAGTCTCCCTCTGGTGTCATTAGCTCTCCATCTCATCACAAGTCAAGTAAGTAATACAGAAAGCATGTGCTTTAAAGAGAAGGTTGAGTTCTGGAAAGAGATGAAAAATAGTTTGTGAGCGTTATCATTGTTATTATGCAAGTGAGGAAGAACATCAGATAAAAAATGTTCCCTGAAAAGCATGGCTCTTGAAATGCCTTCATATTTTAAATATGGCATATAACATCATAAAAATCAGGACAGATTTTTATGCCACATGTTCGTGTAGTCCCATATACATATTCTGTGTACGGTGCTTGTAACTTAACCAAGGCTGGGCCAAATTTTTTATCATTTTGATGATTCCAGAACCATGCAGTACACACCAATACTTAAATGCTAGATGAGCAACCTTTTTTGATCGATTCCACACCGTTTCTTTCACAATGCAATCACATTACCAGAACTCAACTTTATCTTTAAGGAGGGACTGCACTACTTGTAGCTAATTGCGCCCTCTATATAGCAAACAATGCCTAAGTGGTACCTGTGGGTCCTCTTTTTCTTATGTTAATTACAAGCTGATATGATGAGATAACCACCTTTCGGTGATCATGCAGGGAGGTCTGATCCCACCTGGCCAAACTAGTGCAGATAGGCTTTAACCCTGTGTTCCTCTTTCTTTCTCTCTTTCCTCATCTCATTTTTTTCTTTTCTCACTCTCCTTTTCTCCGTCTACTATACCTTTCTTCTGACTCACTTCTACCTTTTACTCTAATATCTACACCTTTTTTCCCTTTTCCCCTTATCTCGTCTTTTGTTTTTCCTTTCTTCACTCTTAAAGTACTTTCTATCTTTGATTTGCTTTCTCTCCGATTTTCCCCTCACACATTTTTATCTCATCAATGAAATTGCCAAATAATATGCAATCATTCCGCTTCTAATCCTTACTTTGGTTTTCAAGGTTAGTTTAAAGGTGAAAGGCTTTTAATCTATTAAAACAAACCTTGCATTTACTGCACATCCTATTTCTAGGTTTTCAGACCAAGAATTGTTGGTGAGAGGTTTTTGTACAACATTGGTGCTCTGCTAACGCAAGTCAAATCAATGGACTGTGGAGAGACCAACATAGAACCTGCAATAGGTAAGATTTCAATGCAAGAAGGGTTTCATTTAAGGCCAAAATAGAACCTGCAATAGGTAAGAAATCTATTCAAGAAGGGTTCATTTAAGGCCACCGCACACTGACTTTCAATTTATTTTTAAAGATATTGCAAAAGGATTATATTTCAAATTTCAAAATGGTAAATTGCATCCGACTATCATACCAAACATTCTTGCAAATTTTGATATCAAAAGTGCATGGTGTTTAAGCCATCCTGTTGGAGAAATTGCCAAATCAGCAACCATTCAGTGGCAAGTTTGGTGACTAGCATGATGTCTTTATAATTCACAGATTTCATCCTATATACACTATAATAGTATCAGGCAAGTCTGAAGTATTTTTTCACATATGTTACTAATTACATCTGAGATTTTAGGATATCAGAGGGGTGTTTCACAAAGACCAATATGGACTTAAGTTGGAATTAAATTATGGCAGGCCATTCATACCACTGGTTGCTCTCACCATAAAACTCTCAATTATGATCTTTAAATACTATCTTTTCTTTCAATAATGAACTATCAAAAAAGGTAAATTCTGTAGATTTGTGACCACACTTTGTACGCCCTTGAGAAGCCAATGCCAGGCATGGCTGGAGAAACTAGTGTCATAAACAGCCTGCCATAATTTAAGTCCAACTTAAGTCGATCTTAGTCCAATTGTCAAACACTCCCCAGATGACTTTATAGATTTGCAAGCTCTACTAGATCTTGATCAGACCAAAAAAGCATGTCAAATTACATGTTTGATGCCAATTAATGTTCATAATACAGTATTGATCAATTACTTAGTAATGTATGGGGCACAAATTACCAATGACCTTTGACATGCCCTTTCACATGTGTACGTTGTACCCCTTTCCAGGCATGTTAGGCATCGTGGAGTTCAACAACATCGTCCTGTCAATCCTGGAAGCAGTCACTCAGCATCCATCTATCTTGATGGAGCATCATGTAGAGGTCATTGACAGTATCCTCAACCCTCTAGCAGCTCTGGTTGCAAGTAGAAACGGTAATGGCCTTCTTCAACTCTGAACTCCTGTAAATTTTTGTAAAGGAGTCAATTATTTAAGCTTAAGTAGTAACAGTTTTATGGATATGTGAGTTGGCTACACTAGGATCACCCCTACATCTTTGCTCACAAACCAACACCAATGGGCCCTGTTTGGAAATCGCATTGTGTCTTTTAGATGGTGATGTAAAGGTTGATCCCTACAATAATCAGATGAGATTGATGCACATCTATAAAATTCCATATATGTACACTCTAATACAGTTCTTCTGTGAATCAGAGAATTTGAATATGTTTTAACATTCTTGTGCAGTAGTGAAAGTTTTGTGATTTGATCATATTTACACACTTTTTAAAGAATACATTGGTTTAAATTGTATTTAGATTGTGCACTATACAAGCACTCTTGCAAAATTCAAGAAATTTAACATGAAATGTAATAAGTTCAGAAACTGCAGGCTGTCTTCGAGGTGAAATACATGTAGGTTAACATGACTTTCATCAAAAGTCTAGGGGACATGACATTTTGGTACAAATATTTTGCCTGGAAATTTCTTTGGCAAACACTTAAAATGTATTATTAGATATTCAAGAAGTTTTCCATGATACTTAAAACATGAAAAATAAACAATTTCATTTTTTGTTGTTGAAATTTTCAGATGAAACCCGGATGTTCTGAGTGCGTCTGTTTGCTGAGATCATGTGTCTGTACTTGAACCATGATAACCTCACTGAGAATGGTGCCATCACGAACCCACAGCTCTTGACAGACATCACCTCACAGATACTCCCCAGCCTCCAGCAGCTACTCCTAGATGCTGATCCTCTACCCCTCTATGGACTCAAACTCATACTAGCTCTGATTGAAACTAGCCCTGACTTCATCAGGTATAGTCACGTTTAAAGGCGTTGCTTAACAATGCCAAATTTGAAATGCATGGCCCTACGTGTTATCAGCCTCTGTGATATGGTGTAATATTGAAGCCCTAAAAAAAAAATGCACTTCAAAATGATCATGAAGTGCCTCCAAAAAGTAAATCTTTGAGTGACCGGTTTTACCATAATCAGGTTCCCCAATAGACTGTAGTGTTTTTGAAATTTCGAATTCCAATTATAAATGTCTTGATAATCAGACAGGCGATCATCTTGTAAAAGTCATGGGATTCCTGACTGACCTAAAGGTTTATGAATATGATTGGACCAGGAGCTAAATCCAGGATTTCGTTTAGAATCTGAGGCAAAGATACACAGTCCCTTTAAGGTTGAATGAAACAGATAGCTAGAAATGTATAATTTGAAGTCTGTTGCGACATCTGTCAATCAAATGCGAACATGCAAATAGCCAAAGAGAATCAGGTTTATGGTTTTGTCTGATGACATGTGGACTCTGCATTGTTATCTTGAAAAATGAACACCTAGGTATTAAACAGCTTTCAAAAGCTTCTTCTTAAAGTAAGCTCTAACTATCTTTGTTCTCCTAAAACACCTAACACAAGGTATTCTTGTTGTAATTCAGGCAATTAGGATTCCCAACTCGTTCAAATCTTTTCCCATGTCGTGAAGATCATTCTCCAATTTGAAACTCATGGTCCCATATATGCAAGACATCTGTGATGTACTATATAAAGTCAAATATATGATGTACATCAAAGAAGAAATAGAGACATTCACAGTTTTTGATTCGTATTAATAAGGAAACAAATTCTTCTTTCCTTTTGTAGGAAAATGGAAGAACTAGAGCTTGTGCCGGTGCTGTTTCAAGTGCTGATAGATCATCGGAACAGTCCCACGAGTAGCACCATACGTTATGTTATCTCAGTATTGAACTGTTTGGTAGCGGACACCAATGCAGATATGGAAGCCCTTTACGACCAAGGTAAGAACATGAAAGTAACGAAGTAGTTCAGCATAAAGAAAACAGTTGTTCAATAAAAAGAATTGGTTGCCAAAAGTATTGAGTGAACTGAAAATGTAGAAACATGATTATTGTTTGCTGATAATATATTTGTCCATAACCAATTTCCAAATTGCCTAGTAGGCACCTTAAAAAAAATTATTTGAAAATCTTCGTTTGAAAATGAAATTTTTTGCATATAATGTTGTTATACATTATGTTGGCCTGTTTTTAGATATACAGTGCGTACCAGAAAAAAACGAAACCGAGAATTATATTGATGTTTTATCATAACTTAATCACAATTATAATTAATAAATGACACATATTGTAAAGCTTAGATCCTCCTCTTTCATTTGATGCAACTTATGTGATGCATATATCACGCATGAGTGATTGAAAACAATTTGAAGAGAGGAAACCAAAAAGTCATTTTGTGGGCGGTATCTGAATTTCAAAGAGAAAATCACATTTCTAGAAAGTTCAAATTCTGCCCTTTCATATGGCACCTCCATCAGTTATGATAAAACATCGATAATTCTCAGTATCATTTTTCTGGGACGCACTGTATAAATGTGATAATGTGAAATGATTTATTATCTACTTAGAATTTTGTTCAACCACATAAAATAATCCATGATTTTTATGGGTCTCTGAGGGAAACAGTTTCAATGATGACAACCCATCCTCTCAAAATAAAACCAATGGATGAATATGAATAAGTAAATGAACATCTGAATGCATCAAGTAGTTTTTGCCATACAAATGTCGCATGTGAGTGATCATCTCAAAATGACCTGAGGGGTGTTTCATAAAGCTGTTCGTAAAATTACGCAAGATTTTACGAACGACTTGAAAATGAAGTGTCAGATAGATTGCTGATGTTCAACAAAGTGACTATATTCCCAATAATAACCTCAATTAGATTATGGCAAAAAATATACTTTGCATTAGAAATGTTTGTGATAGTAAGAATGTTAATCTACATCTGCACAGTTCAACTTTAGTTGATGCAGTTAAAAATGATTGCAGCATCCCATTTGGCTTTTCATATTTAAGTCATTCGTAAAGTCATGCGTAACTTTACAAACAGATTTATGAAACACCCCTCTGATGCTTTTACAGGTATCCAGGATCACATCAGCATTCTTTTTGAAGATGTTGAGAGGATGTACCTGTCTTCAGAGGAAACCAAGGTGGACTCTAAGGCACTGACTCTACTCATGACTGGTCTCCTGGACCTCCTCCATACCCTGCTCAAACATATCGCATGCATTGTCAGGAATGTACTACAGGTAGGATAGACANTAACTCTCACTATCACCCCTGGATAGAGGACTTTGTAGATAGCCTGGCCACAGTTATGTGTGTCCTGTTCACTTGATGATCCGAAAGTTGCTCTGGCGACATTGGCTCCAGGCTTTATCTTGTTCAGAATATCTGGTTAGGGTTAGATTTGCCCTTTTTGTTACAGGTAGGGTCTATGGTAATAGTTTTCGTTTAGGGCGCATGGGATGGGATAGGGTTGGTGCTTCGATCAGGTTTTCTTCTTCCTTTTGAGTACAGACCTCTTTACAGAGTATTATCGTACTGTACTGGGGGTGTGGTGCAGGGGGACCACTACACCAGGGTTTCCCCCTACTCTTATACAAATAGTGCATTGGGTTCATAAGGTGCAAGGTAATGACTCTTCTCTACACAGGGCCTCCATTTAATGTCCTTCCGAGGGACGGAGTGTTTTCTACTTGACATAACCTGCGTCTCTGAACAAGGTATGGGACACGTTAACACATAACGCAGGCTTCAATCATCTGCCTGGGTGGGAGTTGAACCCGGGATCTTTGGTTCGACAGACGGACGCTTTACCGACTGAGCCAACTCGCCTCCTTAGGTTTAGGGTTAGGTATAGTGTTGGGTCCAAGGCTGAACTTTGGAATTTGATTAATGTATCAAATTGATCGCAGAAGAACTGCTGCTGCAACGTGTGTCATAGAACTCTTTACTCGCAATGATAAGATTTTATTAGTTTAATTCTAGCCTGCCAGCCGAGCTGGACCAAAACCAGACAGTTTTATTTCCAGTTGTAAGAATGCCAAAACTTCCTGTTGTTTATTTTTGGAATGATGTTGGTGTTGTTCTAACTTTGCTGATTGCAGAATGTATTAATTGCCTGTGGATGTAACCCCCAAAATCACAAAGAGATTATATCTATTTCTGTAAACATTAAGAAGTGGTTACCCAGTAGTTCAAATGGGGATTAGGACTGTGGAATGCATTAAAAGGAATTTCAAATGCAATGAACGAGGCAGGAGAACATGAAACATATCTATGGCTCTAACAGGCAATATTCTGTGATGAACTGATAGAAGAAGTAGTATCATCTATTCCCTGCACAGGTCACCCTTTCTTTAATGATTTGATGGGGAATTGTAATTTCAATGATTTAGGAAGTCTGTGCAACCACCTTCAATTTCTTTCCTTGTAAGATAAATGCATTTATGACAAAAGTGAATAAGTGCCTCCTTCGAGAGTTGCATGAAAGCGCTACAAGTATTTGTATATTGACATCCTATTGAAGCCGGCTATAAGATTAACATGTGTTTGGGATGTTAGCAAACTGGTATTAATGAGTTTCCTGAAACACTGCCGAGGCCACCTCAAACTGTTACTGTTATAGTCTTCAATCATGTATATGATGTACCGGTACTGTTGTTATAATCTGTGCAGGCCAAGAAGTCTGGTGGCAATGCAGACACGCAGGGAGCCGAGAGAATACTGATGGCCAACAAACCTGTGGTCAATGGTAGCCTCATCATAATTAGACTGGTAAGTGCATGACCAAGAAAATGTTGTAAATATATAGAAATATGTGGATTAGTTTGACACAATGTAATTGGATGTTTGAGTGGAGAATAATTAAATGATGGAAAACATTTAAAAAAGAGCAAGCACTATGTATGGGGATTTTGGCATAGACCCGCAAATACTTAAGTAACGTTAAAATCCATCTTCATTATGGGAAAATTCAGGCTGTCCATTACAAAGTCATAAGACAATTGTGTAGCAAACTAAATGCCCAGTACCACACACAAAAAAATTATATCTGTCAAAGAATTTCAGTACAATATGTATGTTATGGGCAGAAAAATATGAAATAAGCTAGTCATCCCAATCATGTATCCAGCAACACATCACAGCTGTGTTGAATGCAATTTCCAGCAACTTTTTCATCAGCTTGATTTCAATTTGCTGGTGCAAATCTTTGAATTAATGCATGATAAACAATTCAGAATCTCTTCAAAGCCAGTTTCTCTCAAAACGCTGGTACATCACCAGAACTTAAGACTTAGATGCTGCTTATAAGTATCGACTTGCATGGTGATGTAGATAGACAGTAGGCTTACGGTTGCACCATGTGAGAGAGGGAGGATTGGGGAGTCCTGAAAAGGACTGTCTGTAATCTTTCTTTCTTGAGTGTGTGTGTAGTCCTGAAAAGGACTGTTTGTAATCTTTCTTGAGCTTATAGTTCTAAAGAGAACTATAGCACCGGTTGGAGAGGATCGGTAGTGGGAGGGGCTTGACGTTTTGAACAGATTGACTATCCGTCATCCTTTTCAGAACTACACACACATTCAAGAAAGAGAGATTACCAACAGTCCTTTTTAGGACTTTACAATCCTCCCTCCTCTCTCACATGGTGCAACCGTAAGCCTACTGTATAACTTCATACTTCCTTGATCAATGGAATAATCTTTTCTTTTTTTTCACTACAGCTCTGTCACAAGGATAAAGAGATTCATACATCAGCCTGTGAGTGTCTATCACTGCTTGGTCAGCTGTACGGAGGGGAATACCCTACCTCATTTTCGGCCGACAACTCCCAAGCCATGGCCAGAGCTCTACAGACCTTTGATACCAAGAGACAGAAACTGGTTCTGAGGTACATCAAGAGAGTGGTAAGTCAAGATACTAAATATAGTTTGATGGGAACCAAAAGGATGTTAACTCTGTTTTAAAGTATAGGAGTTAATGACTTTCTTGCTCCAAACAGACGAAATGGTTCTATGCCATGCTCCAAGAACATATGCTCACAGTCAGTATCCTACACAAACTGAAATACCCAATTTAAATCCTGGACAAAACACTTTGCTAACCCTAACCTGAAACCAAAACAACAACCCTGTGTAACCCTAATCCCTTATCTTTTATGAGATAAAGCCTGCAGCAGTTTTGCTATGGCAAATTTAGGGTCTCTTAAAATGTATATTATTCTATAAGGCATTCTTTGTCACATGTTTTAGTAGAAAAGGCCTATTTTAAAGCCTTGATAAACATTTTCATCAGTATGGTAAGGTAAATTGTCTATTTGCCCCCCTCCCCCCCCCCCCCCCCCC
>BEXV01001003.1:68346-78474 GCA_003118195.1 Hemicentrotus pulcherrimus
GTCAGTTTCCATGTGCAGAAGGCCGTAATTCGCTGACACCAGACTTGGTGGAAATACCATTAATGGGAGTACAAATCTGCACACAGCAAACCCCTTGGCCCATCAAGAATTACCCTCTAGTTATTCGGAGCATGATCGGTGATTCTTCAAGCGAAGGAAAAGGAAAGCATTACATAAGGTCTAATGGTCATAAAAGTCAAGGCTTAACCCTGGTGATTGACAACACCTGTTATTGAGTAAACACCCGAACGGTGTCGAATTCCCCATGAGAGCTGACTTCTATGTGACTTTAACTGTACAGTAGGTAAAGCAATAATGTGAGAGCGACTCATTTCGCTCACAATATAAACTGTACTACATGTGCATAAACAATCAAAGTAAATGTAATTTCCTTTTGAGTGAAGATTCAATTCCAATAATCTCCAACCGTGTTAATAAATTTGCCTTGGAAGCTTTCAAAGTTCATTCATAATAGACTTTAAAGGGGGTGTAGCCTGACGAGACTAATGTGTCTTTCCCGTGGCCTGACTCGGGGCCAATCAAGTGTAATATGACAACGGATGACCTGACCGCAGCAAACATGTGCCTCTAACATATAGTCTGTTTCGTGAACGCTAGACCATGTAGAGATTAAGTCGCTGACTACCGTTAATCGAGTCCATTCGTTTATGTGCAGTTGTCTAAAAGAAGACGTAGATGGCGTTAACTAGTATTCGCCAAGCTACACTCCCTTTAAAGATAACCTGAAGTTCTGATAATGATGGAAAACAATTTCTTTCAGAATAAAAAAAAGCCACCACTGATTCATTTTCATCTTAAACAACAGATATCTGATCAATGATTTGGAGGAGAAAAGATAAAAGCTGAACAATGAGCATGCAAGATAACAAGATCAAGCTAGTAATTAAAAGTTATTGGTGAAGTTTTTTCACTGAATATGACATTTCAGTAGGTTTTCGTCAATTCTTTTTTTAATCTGATATTCTGATCTGCTGCAGGCTGCATGACACAGGATTCAAAACTACTTTAAGCCAGTTACTGTTATAAAATAGAACTCCATTTATACCAGACCTCAAGATCAGCTATGAAGGCTTGCCTCATCAGTCATCAAACGAGATCCCACCGATACTGAGATGCATCTTTTCATGTTTCTTCAAGATCCACTTCTCACTGAGCGGCTTGTCGCAGATCTTGCAGACGTAGGGCTTGAAGCCGGTATGGGTGCGTTCATGCCGCCTCTTGTTGCTGCTGCTGTAGAAACGCTTATTGCAATACTGACACATGTAGGGATTATCACCGGTGTGAACACGCTCGTGTTTCTTGAGCTGGTTGGCCTGCTTGAACGCCTTTTCACACATAGAGCAAGGGAATGGGAAGGCTCCTGCACACAGCATCAAGAAATTGGGGAGAATAGTACAATATCAAGAATTCAATCAATTCATTGTCATTACGGAATGACACGTCAAAAGCTTTTGTTCGGCAGCATGAAGTGTGTACATGATACACATACATGTACGATGAATCATAAATACTATGTTCTAACTTACATTGAAATTGGGAATGAACTACATGTATTTTTAAAAAGAACGTCCTACAGAAAAGTAATAAAGTGTAAGCCTATAAACGTTGAAATGTTTCTCAAGGTAACTGCATCCATATCAATTATCAATATCAAAGCAACTGTAATTTGAGGCGAATACTTAAAATATAATTGCTCAAGTATAGTCTATAGGCATTTTTATACCTCTATTAATCTACATTTATGGTATATTATTTAGACAACCACAATGAGGATACTGTATGTTTGAGAGAGTATGAATTACATATTTTTTTTTGTGGTTGTAGTGTTTGGTTTCAGTTTGTAACCATCGTCATCTTTATGTCACATATATCTTACATTTGATTTTTGTTGCATTGTAATACAAACAAATTTATTCCCCAATTTCATTTATCTAGTTTTGACATACAATTCTACTTTGTTGGAATGGTTTCTAGAAAAATCAATGCAAAAGGAATCTAAAACTCACCTGTATGAATTTTCTTATGCTCTTCAAGTAGCTCCTCATGGACAAAGTCTTTTCCACAAAACTTGCAGGAGAAGAGTTCTGTCTTGGGTTTATCCGGTGTCTGTTGCTTAATTTTGGAAGGACCACCTGCAGGCGTGGTGGACGACTTTGGTTTCTCCTGGCTGCTGCTGCTGCTTTCAACTTTGACCTGTGGCTTATGTGTATGATAGTGATTCACAATGTCTGCTCTCCTCTTGTACGTCTTATCGCAAAAAAGGCATACAAAACGACCACTTTTTTCATGACTGGACTCGTGTTTCTTGACTTCTTCTTCAGTCTGGAATGATTGTTGACAGATTGAGCACAGCATTTGGGCTTTGAAGGGGGCTTTAGACGGGCCTTGAGAAGGGCCTTTGGAGTGGACGGAATTCAAATGTGCCTTCATCTCTGCCTCCTTATCAAACTCTTGTGGGCATACTGTACATTTCACTTTCTCAACTCCTCCTGTGAATGCGACAGTCAGTTTTCGCATTTTAACAGGTTGGCTGGGCTTAGAATCCACCTGATCATCTACAACCACAATTTCAGCAGACATTTTCCTTTTTGCAGGACTTGGAGCTTGATTCTTATGGGATTTATAGTGACGGACAATATCTGCTTTCCTCTTGTATGATTTGTCACAGACTAGGCATAGGAACATACCAGACTTCTCATGAGACAGTTCATGCAGTTTCATAAGTTCTTCGTTTTGGAATGATTGACGGCAAATGGAACACAATTTTGGCTGGTTAACATGGTTAGATTCAAAATGAGCTTGCATGTCCTGATCAGTTTCAAACACTAAAATACATGATGAACACTAGACCTTCTTCACGGTAGGGGCAAAAGTTATTGCAAGTTTCTTGAATTTGTTAGTAGGCATTGGCTTTCTCTTAGCTTTACTGCTTTCATCGGGTGTAGTTTCAGCTGGAGCTTGCTTTGCTCTCTTTGCTTCCAAGCAGTGTTTGCAAGAGCACTTCCCAGTACGGCATGTCTTTGAAAATATCCTCTTTTTTGCTTTTATGGCTTCAGAAACGGGCGTTGTCTCATTTCCTTCCGACTCGAGGGCTATCACCTCTGCCTCATCGAAATTATCTTGACTTTGCAAGTGATGGTCCGAGGTATCCTCAGTTTGACCATCATCTCCATTCACTTCTGGCATAAGAGCTACCTCTGAAGACATATTTTGCTTATCATCAGAGACTACCTGAGCTTCTGCATCCCGGGCTTTCTCCCCCTCATCTACACTGCTTGATATTCCAGTCTGCTCTACAGTCAGAGGCACTTTCAATATTTCACCTTCTGGAGTAGTGACTGGAATTGCCACAACTCCATCTCCAATAGTTTCAGACATCTTTAATATCTCCTGTAATATCATATTGGCAGTTGCTTCATCTGCTGGTTGAGCAGTAACTGCGAGTTGTGCAAGGTTTTGCTGTGGATCTTTTCCTTGAACAGGTGAGGATTGAACAGGTATTTCAGTTTCTTTTGCATCCCCTGAGTTCTGTGTTGGCACGTTTGAACTCTCCATGATTGCACTGTTACCAGCTTTGACACCAACATCAGAACTAACTGTTTCGGGTGCTGATTCTTCTTGCTCTATGACATCCTTGTTATACTTACATGTCTTTGAATCATAAAATATGATGATGTCGTTGTCTTCTGGAGAGTCTTCGTCAATCATTAGAGTACCATCCTCTTGATCTGATAGTGCGTCTTCATCCTTTGCATCATTTGAATCAGCTTGCTTGGTTGCTTGAGGTATACCAATAGCTTCATCCTGCAGACTACCATCGTTTCTTTCTTGTGATGCATTTCTAGGTTCACTTTCATTTGAGGAACTTGAATTATCTAATTGTTTTGCATCATCATCTGCCAGGGTCAAGACTGGTGCATCCATCTGAGCTGAAGTATAACCTACATTATCGATTGTATTTGACCCTTGAACTTGAAAATCTCATTCACACTGAGAACGTTCTAGTACAGGTATTTCAATATCCTCCTGGTCGATTTTTTCAGCCACATGGTCACTGTTCTCAGAGATGATTTTTGACACTTCTTCCATTTCTTTACAAACTGTCTGGACTCTATCTTCAATGAGGACAGCATTGTCTTCCCTCTCGTTTTGCCCTGAATCTTCTGATTCTGTGGCCATTTGGTCCACTTTCTGTTCCTCCTCTGTTTCATTGGAAGCTGTATCTGTTACTGAACTTTGAGAATCCACACTTTTGTCAGGCTGTTCAGCAGAAACACTTGGCATTTCAGTAGTCATTGGCTGAGAATCTTCTAGCTGAACAACATTTTCAGGGGAAGCTTGTATTTCTTAACTTTGTTGATGTAAGGACGTTTCCTCTATTGTTACTTTAATGTTGGTTACTCCTTCTTGACTTTTAACCGAAACATCATCTTCAACAACCTGAATGTTTTCCACATGTTCTGAATCCTTAGGTAAATCTTCCATGACTAGATCTTCCCTTGCTCGACCTTGATCAAATGCCTCAGTGGATTCAGGATTTTTTTCAGATACTCTTTCTGCTGTCATGGTGTCCCTGTCGTCTGCATGTCCATCTGACATAATTGCTGACTCAATGACACTGTTGTCTGGGCTTTCAACCACTAGAGATTCTTTGAGAGGCTCTTCATTGTCATTAGCGGTTGACTTGTCTTTACTCTCTGATGCACTTCCAACCACTTCTGGAGCATCACCTGATCCACCATCTCCTAACTTTTCTCCCAATAATGTTTCTTCCTCTTCTGTACACTCTGGTAGTCTCTGTACCTCAGAACTTCCATGTGCTGCTACCAGAACACAGGAATCAGAGACGGATGCTTCCACCTTTGTTTCTTCAGTGTATGGTTTGGTTTCATGTCCCTCATCAACTTCCATGGCTTCATCACTGTACCCAAGATCTAGACAAATGTCTCTAGGTTCTATATTAGATATACGTTCACTGGACTCTTCCCTTGTCTCATCAGGGATCGAAGTGACAGCCTGTGATGTAAAATCAGCAACCATGGGGGTAACCTCCACAGCTCTTTCCTCATTGAAATCATCTATCTTTTCTGTCTCTATGTCACTTGCTTCAATACCTGGGTCAATGTTTTGAGGTACTGGACTCTTTGCAAGACCACTCAGTATTTCTTCACTAGACACTTCCTTATTCTTGTCAGGCACTCCATCAATGGCCTGTGAGGCAAACTCAGCAGCAGCAGTTGTCTCTGCGTCATGAATCTCCTCTTTTCCCTTTACAACGTTTTCAGTATTTGCCCCAATGTCTCTGGGTCCTAAACCCACTGATTGATCAGCAGATATTTCTTCATTGGCCGATTTCTTGGACATGTGGGCAGACGATTGAATAACTTCTGACTGGAGACAAATTATGTCTCCCTCGTTGGAATGTGGTGTAACAACAGCATCAGAGCCAGATATTTTCATTCCAATGTCACTTGTAGAAACAAATACATCCTCTTTAACCAAAGGATCACTCCTAGATTCATCTACCTTGACAGAGGAACCAGCACAATCCCCATATTCAGTTCCTGCCGAGGCATTGTCACTACTTTGTGATGCAGATACACCTGTTGTATTCTTTGCTTCTGCTACCTCAGTCATTTCTTCAAGGTCTTTACCAGGATCAAGTCCTTCTGCAGAAGGTATGTGTGAAGGCTCTTTGTCCTCAGTTTCCTCTGGAATGTTAATGACCGACTCAACTCCTTCACTGCATTTGTGGTCATTAGCTCAAACACCAGTAGCCTCTATTTACATACCTGTGTTCATGTTTTCATCATCCTGTATACAAACATTGGAGCTGTGAGCTATCAGTATGCCAACTGGGATTGTTTCCTGAAGAAGTCCAGTAGATAACCTAGCACCGTTTTCATCCATAGTCTTAGAGGAATCACTTTCAGTCTCGAATAAAGTATTTTCTGACCTTTCAGTTTCTCTCTGGGTGTGATTACCATCAGAGCTACTTTCAGAAATTTCTTTAGATGATGATTCTACCACAACTTCTTTACTAGATTCACAGAAATCATCGGCAGGAATGTTCTCTCTTGATGGAGATGTGTCACTCTCTTCAACCGCTTCTTGTTGAGATGTACTTGCTTTATTGCTACCCAATAACTTTTCACTACGATCTTCTTCACTGACTGCCAATGTACAACTTCCCGTGTTATAGATCGTCTCTTCCATAGGATCACCTTCTGATGTAATATTCTCTTGAATACTTTCACTTGTAACAGGAGTATCAGTAACAGCACAGTTTTCCGCCTCCTCTACTTCATTCAAAAGGTTTTTCTCTGAACATTTTTCCTTGCAAACTGGGTTAGCTTCGGAGCTACTGCTGACTTTAACCCCAGTGTCTCCATCCAATGGACTTTCATCTGATGTTGGAGACGTTCCACTAGTAAACTCATGGGCTGAAGTTATAGAATCCTCACTCCTGGAAACCTCCTCAATTCCTTCAGATAGCTTTTCCCCTTTGTTCACAATGCTTTGTGACGTGAATTGCTCCTCATTCAATTCATTGACATCTGTTGTAGAAGTTTGAACTACATTGTATTCTGCTGTTTGACTTTCTTGCACTTCACTGTTTTCTGCATTTGAACTTTCTTTACCAGATACATGATCAGCACTCTGACTGCATTCTGCAGTTTCCTCACCATCTGATATATCAATTACCCTATCCTTTTGCATCCCGTCAGCATGTACATCCATTTCATTCTCATCCATTGTAGAACTTGAAGCCACATTATCAACCATAACATTTTCATCAGCTAATCTGCGACTGTCCTCAACAAGAAGTTGACCACCATCTTGTAAATGTTCAAAGTCCATACTGGTCAATTCAGTATTCATATTTTCTGAATTGCAGGTGCTTGATGGTTTCGCCTCTTATAGCAAATTGTCATTGTCAGCAGAACATTCCAGCACAGTTCCTGTGTCTTCCAAATCACATGTATACTGAGGATGTGATGATTCTGTTTGTCCTGTTGACATTGCCAATGGCTTAATTGCAGGGTTTAAAGAAGTCTGATCCAGCGGCTCATTTTCATCCACAATTTTAGTAATGTCTCTCTCAAAGTCTGTATTTGAAGATTGACATTCCTGCTTTTGAGAAGCTTCAACCAGGTCTTTCTGCAAAGGCTGTTTGCTTTCTGAAGATGATACAGATTCAACTGATGTTGTATCACAAGAAGAGGTTTTGACCTCTGCACTGCTTGGCTGAAGAAATGACAAGACTTTCTCTGCACCCTCACTAACATGGGAATGTTGCTCAATTGTATCAGAGGTTGCTCGAACTGGGTAGACATTTTGTTCTTGTCCTTGGTTGCTGGACTGATCTACTTCATGCACTTCTGAAGATTGTTCCTCAGTTGCCAGGCTTTCAAAATCGCTTTTAGTTGCTGTCAGAACCGAAGGACTTGCCTGGTGTTCTTGAGAAGACATCTTGCTTTAAGGTTTGTCATTTTTGGTTTGAACACGATGATCAATGTCCAGTTCAGACACTTGCAATGTTATTCTCTTTTCATCACAATTTGTCAGAAGATCACTAGTCACCTCTCCTGTTGATTCTACAGGAAATTGTTGAAATTCTGCAGCCATAGCAACACCACTCTGTTCAATTTCTTCAGGGTTTTCCCTCGATTCCTCCATGTGCGTGCTTTCCTCCATATGTGTGCTTACCTTCTCGATACTAGGGTTGCGTTCTCGTGCCTTTCCAATATTTGAAGATGTTACACTTGAGAGATGATGGGATACAAGTACTTCAGAATCTTTGTCTGACACTTGTGAGGCTATGCAAGAAGCTGCAGTTAAGACCTTTGTTTCTTCAGGAGACGTTTCACTGCTGGATATTTGGTCTGTACTCTCTGTTAGATCCATTGGCTCTTCGGTCACATCCATTGATTCTTCTATCGATGGGCAAATGGATTTCGGTAACTGGTGGATTGCACTATCGGTCAATTCTGTTGATGATAGGTTTGGTTTCATCTCACAGGTGGAAGATTCCACTGGCATTTGTCCAATGTCATCATCAGACTTGTCACTGATATCCATTGGAGCCACTTCACTTATTTGATCAGTTTCCATGCGTATTTCCATTACAGTCACATCACTCACATTAGACTTGTGTTCTATCCCTGTGGAAGTAGTTGTGACAGATTCAGAAGATACTTTTTCAAGAACATTTCTTGCTGTGTCAACCACAACATCTGTATTCACTGCTAATGTCTGTGAGAGGTCTGTATGACTACGCTCTATTTCATGTTGTTTAACTTCTTCAACTGTAGAAGTTACGGTATCCTCTACTAGATTTTTAGTCAAATCACTTTCTGCTTCTTCTCCTGATGGCATAGCAACAGCCAAAATATTTTTTGTGGAACATGCATTTTCAGTAATGTCCTGTTCCACTTGGATGCAAATGGAATTATCCTTATCACTCTCTTCTGCCAATTGTTTTTCTCCTATTGTCACAGAGTCAATGAATAAGGAAGGATCCGCTCTAGTCACTGACTCATCACTGATTTTGACAGCGTCCGATGTTTTCATCAATATATCACATACTGGTAACGACTCTTCAACTGGAGGGACAGTTCCACAAACTGTACCTGCTTCTTGAGATGATGAAGGGACTGTCTCTGGTAATTTTACTCTCTTTCCATCATTCATTACACCATCTCCTTCTGTCTCAATTGTACCAATAACCTGGACAACTCCTAGGCTTTCTCTGCATGGTTCATTCTCAACTTTCTTGGCGATTTGGACATCCAAAACATTTGACTGGGTAACAAGTTCCACACCGAGTTGTGAATCTATCTTTATGTTGTCCTCATTTTGTGTTGCTGATTCTCTGCACTCTTCCACAAGTTTCACGCTTTCCTGCACAGATATTTCAGATTCCTGATCCTCGCTTGATAAGGGAATAGAATCTCCCTTGACTTTCTCCAATGGCACCACTGCTTCAACGGGGGACATAATATCTGATCCTCCAAGTTCAGTTGACACTTTTCCTGGATTTGGAGTCTCTGTCTCTTCAGAAGTCATCTTTTCTTCAGCAGTTGAAATCGTTGGAGTGTCCCTGCCAGGATAAGTTTTACAATCATCTGCCTCAGCTGTAATGACAGCTGCTGAAACATCAGGAATGACTCCTCCAGGTTCCATAGAAGTGTAATCTTTCAAATCCAACAACTTTTCTTTCACTCCTTTACCCACTACATCAACATTAACCACAAGATTCCCAGGCACATCTTGATTGGGTAGATCTCCAGTGCTTCCTTGACTGAAGCGTATTCCTTCTGGATCTCCGCTACCTTTGTTCTCAGAACGTTCTAGAGGACCCGGCTGAACGGTTGTCTCACACTGTTCATCCTTATTTTCTCCATCCCGTTTACTCTCCTCTCCACCTCTAATTGGTTCAGTCTGGACAATCTGCACCACTTCATTTTCCTGCTCCATTGTCCTGGATTGATGGCTTCTTTAATTCTTTAATTACTGTAACATATTTTGAAGAACAGTAAACTTCTTGTAGATGAGAATGGCCATGTGGTATGCTTGGTTTGAGATCTGTAGGGGAAGAACAAAAATTTGGTATAGAGTTTGAACAATAGACGTGATAACATTGATGTTGCAGGTAAAAAAAAGATGGACATTTCTCATTCAGTTATAGGATATTATTTTTACCTAGAGAAATACAGTAAACCTAAGTTGATCTTGATGAGACTTGAATTGACTTAGGCAATCTTCAACATGTGTTCATGTGTACACAGTATAAATGATTTTGCCCATAAAATACCTATGAGGTGGTGCACGTACCCGGAAGTACAGATGAGCTTCTTAGCATTTTAGTACATGAAAATGATGAAATACCATTCACCTTTCTCCTTAAAGAATCCCTATGAAAGATATAGACCGGAAATGGAAAAATTGCGGTTCAAGGGTCTTGGGTGCAAAATATCCATTCAATATTGTTAAATATTGCCTTCAGAGGTTTAGATAACAAAAACAGAAATATATGCCCAAATGTATGTTGAAGTGCATTTGCGATTTTCTATCCAAGCCGGATTGATATGATAATTTACCAAA
>BEXV01001003.1:82141-92864 GCA_003118195.1 Hemicentrotus pulcherrimus
TTATAATTGTGATCAAGTTATGATAAAACATCGATAATTCTCGGTTTCGTTTTTTCTGGGACCCATTGTATATACTTTACTGCGTACTGCGCTGTACATGAAAACAAAACTCATAAAAGTGCCAATTTTAAAAGCATTCAAAAGCTCCTGAAAACAGGTGCGTCTTCAACAACACTTTGAAGACAGCAACAGATTAGGCTTTTCGTGGCAGCTCGTGTGAGCTTTAATTGGAGTGGCGCAACTGCATTGAAGCGCAGTCTCCAAGAGTTTAGTTTGTTTTTATTTGAGATAGCTTTAACCAGCTTGTCCTGCATGTGTACTTATGGATAAGTTATGGGTGTGATTAAAAAGATGATGATCTAGACAAATAATGTTGGGTTTGACTATTCAATGCTTCGTAAACAAGCAAATACATCTTAAATGCAATTCTGTGTCTTATTTGCAACCAATGTAACTTGATTAAAAAATAGGTGTGATTAGGGGAAATGTTTAGGCATTCACGATAAGTGATACGTAGTATCTATTACAAAGCGCATAATGTTTCCATATGATTTTGACCGTGCTCATTTGAGCGAAGGCCTGACTGTATAGAAGTCAAAGTAAAAAAAAAAATCATACCCGGATATAATTATGACGCATCAGTTGCTGAAGTTTATCGTTACTATAGTTCATGGTTCGGTTGTACAGTAGCCTATATAGAGTTTCTGATTTCACAATCATACGGATGTGTGCGTAAATTGATGCTCATATTGTCTCTGCAGTAATGTATCAAGCACATCGCCAAGCAGAAAGGGGTCAATTTCTCTTCGCTTGGATATGAATTATTATATGTTCGTGAAAATATTAGAATTTAGTTGAGGTTCATTAATTTATAACTGGCCCTTGTGCATGCAGTGAATGATTGTTTCGTTCGGTCGTCGTCTGTTGTGCCTAGATGACTATACTGTCGACAAAGGTAAGCATTCGGTCTTGTATTGACACTATATTTGCTTCACCATTTTACACATATCAAGGCCTATATTCTTTCAGGCCTATGTAATATCACGGAGCTTACTACTGGTAATATACAGCCCTGAATATATAATTTTCATTTCTAATTTGGACTTATTGGTGGAATAAGTATAAAAAGTTACAGATACTTTATATTTCTCTCTCTCTCTCTCTCTCTCTCTCTCTCTCGCTCTAGCTCTCTTTTTCTCTCTTGTTCCTCTTTTCGGATATTGTAGTGTAAAACATAGTGTAAATATATATGCATTGTTAGCATGAAGGTTAAATCAACATTTCGGTTAAAGGCGGATATCAACCTACTCGGCAAACATAAGTATCCATGGAAATGCATAGCAATATCAATGTCAATCTGGGATTAAATATTTTTAAGTCTGTATGAAGAAAAAAAACATGTTAAAACAAATCAAAGTGGTAAAATGTCAACATGTTTTTTCATGTTTTTCTATAATAATTTTATGCTCTGTAACAGATCATGAAATTGAGGATTTACCTATTGCATTAAAGGTACTTTGTCCCATTTGCATGCCCAAAAAATTAAAAAGTTAATATTCAACTGCATTTGAAAGATAATACTAATTTAGAACTTCCCTAAAAAAGGTGGGNTGTCATTGCCATGCAGTGTAACGTCGATACTAGAAAATCAACATGGCGACGTCAATCAGGCCCTGGTGAGTCAATAATTTTATTATTCTTTCCAGATAGATCTGCAAAGATATACAATGTGAATCTAGAAGTACTTCGATATACGAAATAGAATCAACAACAAAAAACAGTGGTTTATGTTAGAAAGAATATTACAATCGCAATTGTTCAGATTTGTGACTTTGACATACGAATTGCATTGGTTACCGGTGACGTACCGCATTAAGTACAAAATCTTAGTTATAACTTATAAATGCATTCATGAATTGGCACCAATTTATTTGCAAGAATTGATTCAGGAATGCAAACCCTCACGCAATTTACGGTCATCTTTACAATTAAACCCCCTTCTGTGTCAACTCTTTCTTATGATAATCGCTCCTTTTGCAAAGCTTCTGCTGAACTTTGGAACAGATTACCTTGAAATGTAAAAAAAAACTGTCAAACCATTAGTCTGTTCAAAACTAGTCTCAAGACACATTTATTTAAAATTGCGTTTGATGATTAATTAACTGTGTTCACTTTGATGTGTAGACTAGATCTATTCCATAATGTATTGTAATTTGTAGGTTTATTTGCATTTTTAGTTTTGTATAAGATGTAATTGTATATCATTCTATTTTGTGTATGTAGCGCTTAGAGACTTCGGTGGTAAACGCTTTATAAGTAACGTTTTAATTATTATTATTATTATTAACGATAAATGACGCTCAAGACATTCAGACATGACATGAAAAAAAGAGAAACCAATCACGGCTGTAATAATGTAAGAAAGTGTGAGGAGAATAAGTATTCTGTTCTTAAAAGTGCGAAGCTAATTGATGAAAGTGTAATAGCGACTAATTTTATGCGTAATCTTACTCTCTGGTGAAAGAATATATATTTGTTTTCCCGATATCATAGGATCGACGAACCAGTCATTGTACCTGTGCAGGAACAGTTGGTCAAGGCAGCAGTACTTCAAGTAAGAATTAATTACTCTATAACTATATGAACATTTGTTTAAAGGGTTAGGTAGATGGCCATAATAATAGTGCAATCGAGCAAGTTGTCATAATGCGTTGAACTCATAAGCGTTTCAGCTTTAATTTAAACGGGTCTAATCGCTGAACGTTTCTTAGAATACGAGCGAGCGGAAAAGCCAGACTAGATTACAGCAGCCCTGGACCTATTATTCATGATCGGTAACCATGGGTTTCTTTTCTGACCAAACTGCGGGTTTTTGGATGACACGGNTCTCTCTCTCTCTCTCTCTCTCTCTCTCTCAGCTATTTGGGTTTACGTGCCCCGACCAAGGAGTTACTAAAACTCCACTCTTCTTCTTTTCAATTTTATTTCCTGTTCATATGAAACTCCTGGTTTCGCATGACAAGGCTGCTAAATGATACGTCTTATACCCAAGTCTTTTCTCTCGACTCCTTTCTCTTGGCTCACGATCCCTAAACTCGTATAGACCTATACTAGAAAGAAAAAAAATTCTTCTCGCTTCAATTTAACTTTTGTTGCCTAGACAACACTCGTGTTCTTTAGTGATACTTTGTATAGGATACTTGATACTATCTTAAAGACCGTACCCTTTCCCTCTCTTATTGCACAGTATTTTAGCCCCAGAAATACTTTGATCTGTTCCGTTTAGATACAAAGAAATAGTGCATTGAACCCCGGCCCCTGGCGAACTGTCAGTGATGGATATGACATCATCGTCATCATCATCATCATCTAAACTGCCCTTCCACGACAAAACAGCATAACTGACATTTTAGTGTTTCTGAGATATAGGAAGAAACGTGTATTTCAATTCGATATTAAAAGTGATTTAATGTTTTTGCTCGGTGTTGACTTATCAAAATATGTAATTGCAGTATTTTGTGTACCCTAAATTTAGTTTAACATGTGTAACTATGATGTTCTGAGTCACCCACACTAAATAACTCAATTTTGCAAAAAAATGTCACTTAGGCCTATGCTGTTTTGTCATGGAAGGGCATGCAGTATGGGGCCAAGTCTGTTACACACATCATCAGTCATGGCCCTCCATTTCTGTAGATTATCAGCCTCAGACAAAAAGCTGGTATCGCTGATTTCAATTTTTACATCATTTCTAAATTGTAGTCGTTTTATGTGTTGACCAGACAACGCTCATGTTCTTTAATAATACTTTTTATAGGACACTTTATACTATTTCTTAGGCCTACCATTTAACTCTATTATCTGCACAATCTGCTATCCCCAAAAACAATCGGGTCTTTTCCGTTGAGATAAAAAGAAACAACAACTGCACCCCTTGACGAACATTCAGCAATCCCGGAACCATAAAACACTTCCGCCAAAACGGTAAAAAAAAAAAAAAACGGTGACGCTTCTCAAATATTTTCTCTGGGGATACATAGTTTTACTGATTTCTGATCATGACTTTACCTATTAACTGACAAAATTGATAACAGCTATCTTCGTGCTGTATGATTTTAATACATTATCTATTCAGGAAACACATGCTGCTGCCCCCGGAAATGCTCGTGTTTTCTCAGTTGAGATCCAAAGAAACATTACTCCATCCAAATCGACATCATCAACATCATCATCATCCGGTGATCAAACCGATGGAAACGAAACTTCTAAAATAAAAGACTTTCCCTTTAAAGTGGTGACCCATTTGACGTCAACAGGAAGAGCAACGGTAATCAGTTTTACTCCGAACAAAATCGATTCACTGGAAAATAAAAGTACTTTAAGAATAACCATGAAAGTTACAATTGTGTTTTTTTCTTTTCGATTTCGGATGTATCAAAAAAAGTGGTAATCATCAACTTTGAATATGAAAATAATGATTCAATAACTTATTTATGACACGTACCTCATGGTAGTAATCACAATGATAATTATGTGAGACTGTCAAAACAATAAATCAACATAATTGCATATCATGGATTTACCAATGAAGTTTAAAAAATGATACATTTTTCCCGAGACAATCGATTCCTGAGTAAATAACCAACCACCTTATACTTTTAACATACAAAGTCATGAACACTTTAGTTGAAGTGTAAACCATTTATAATAGACAAAAAATATACTCTATTAATGCCATCCAATCAATTACCAGGATGAAGAGAGCGGAGATCGAGAATGCCACTATGCATCTACGGCCGAGGAGGCTTTGCAGATCTATGAGGATCTTTACAAGCAACATACTACATCAGGAGATGGTAGGGCATCTATGGCACCTGTCTCGTCTGTCAATAACTCACGATGGATTGGTTCAGAAGCCTTGAGAAAGGTAAACTCTTGATTGATTATTGTCGAAAAGGATCTCGAAACCACCAGAAGTCATTCAGTTCTTGCACATACACATGCACGTACAAGCGTTAATAACCAACGTCCGTCAACTTTTGTCGGTTTCCGGAAAGTGGTCTAATAAGTGGTATAACCAGGGATACCCTTGTATAACCTATCCTTCATGACTGGAGTAAGGCTGGTTTAAATTGTAACGATGTCGTTGTCCAGGTAGAGAGAAGTAGTTCAGAGGAAGAGAAGTTGGATAGCAAAATGGGAAAAGCTGAAGAGGTAGACCAAGAACTCGGATGGTGTCTGACCATTCCAAAGGAAAGACCAAATATTGCGGAATATAAGTATGACATGATGAAAAAGAACAGCAAATAAATTGTTAATTGTACATGTATCAGTATCTCGAGATAAAGGAGAGTGGGAACATTGAAATGAAATTTAAACATCTAATCGCTCAATCCGTCGCTATGACATTATACCCCTGTTCTTACAGCTGAGCCGCAGAATATTGCCGAAGTAACTATAGCGCTCACTACAAGCATAATCAAGTACCTACTTACACCTGGGTGAAGAGTGTAAAATGTAGATTAATACCTTAACAAATAACGTTAGTTCCGGACTGGGCTTCGAACCTTTAACCTTATGATCGGTAGTGATATGAGATAAGCGTTATACCCTGGCACCTCTTTACTGTTTCTGTATTTTGTCTTTCTATATACCTACATGTAGTGTTTTCCTTACCCTGCGAAATCACTTTTGACATTGTAATTTCTTTAAACATTAAAATAAGATCATGACATATAGAGATAAGTAAAAACGAATGCTAGCCTGCAAATTGCAAGAGTCTGAGACATAATATTTATGTATTTTAGATCATACTCATATAGTTTGCTTTTCATACTCATTTCTTCTCCTTTTTAGACTCTTCTGTACCGAGAAACCTACTCACCCACTCAGGGTTTATCACCAGAGGTGGCCAAATTGGTGGACAATGTTTGGAAGGAAGCGATGGGGAAACTCAAAGAATATCTAGCGGTCCCTGTGGCATCCATTCTTCCTGGACAAGTATGTGACGATAAGTGCATGGATAGAATACACAGGGGCCTAAAAAGGTTCTTGAAATCTTATACCCAAGAAAGGTTTAAATAGGGATGACACACCTCAACCTCCCCTATCATTTCTGACGAATCCTCTGCATGAATTATACCGTGCATGGATGGAATCCATATCTGAACTATTGAGAAATCATAAATTGCGCTAAAGAATACATTACTTTGCTAAGGGGAAATGTCACATGAATTGAGAATTTCGATCGTCAGCTTGGTCAGCCAGCTGAAAAATTAATCTTATCACCCATGTATGAAAGGAAAATATAATTAAGATAATTTAATTTCTAATGATTCGACCTTAAAGTAAGGTATTACGTTTTAAATTATGCTCATTCACTCTTCAAGCCAACACAATCGGAGACTGAATAATACATATTCACCAAGAAATGATATTGATGTCATTATTATCTATCAAATCGCAATGATTACTATGCCGATGTCCAAAATAAGAAGACGTTTCCAAATTGAATTATTTTGTCAGGTTGCCAAGGCAGAAGCTGTTCTTTATCAGGTGTGGAATATCTTACAGAAGAGGAATCGCAAACATCAACGTGACGAATATGACGAACACGACGACGAAATAATATATGCTGAAATAGAGACTCTTCAGGAAGACTTTTACGCCCTCATTCCTCATCACGATTACATGCAATCTTCGATCACACATTGGAGCAGAGTCGTAACGAAGCTAGACATATGTCAGGTAAGAATATTGGGATGTTTTGAATATTGATCGGCTCATTCTTTCAAAAGAATATTTGTGGTTTTGTCTTTCATTTGTATCCGAGGAGCAGTAAAAAAAAAAAAGAATCAATCAACGTACTTGCTTGCTCTTGCAAAAGGAAATCTTACCCTTATGCAAGGGTAATAAAACCAACTTAATTTGGGGCGATTCATCAGACCAGAGTGGGGGGGGGTGGGGGTCGTGATATACCCCTCAATATTGATAAGTGCCCCTGTATTATTTTGAAGATGAATGATAATAATGATTGGTTCATATTCACCCAGGGTAGCCCCATGAATATCAATACTGCTTCTCCTACGGGACCTGTTATTAGTATTACCCCAGCATCGCCAGGTACCCATTTACACCTGGGTGGAGGGTGCCAAACTACGTTAGTATCTGGCAGGGATTTGAACCCTTAACCCGTGGATTGAGAGTAAAATAAATGAACCACAAGCCTACGACACCTTCGTCTATCATTATATATATAGAAGGTACACTTGACTAGCAAACGAGGTATGAAAACATTCAAATACAAGACAATTCATGAAACAAAATGATTCTATTGATTAAAGTAACCTTGATAATATTCATATATTCCTCCTCCTTCTCCTTTTCTTCCTAAACCTTCAAACCATCCTTCTCTTCCCCATCATTCACCCTTATTTCCCATCACCCCCCCTCTCTCTCTCTCTCTCTCTCTCTCTATCTCTCTATCTGTATCCTTTCCCTTCTTTTATCTTTATCCAATCCCTATTTTGAGTAGATGATTCGAGACGCGGTGTACATCAGCGAGGAGACGGGATGGCAGAAACGACCCACACCTGAAGCCAAGTACAGGGCTCTTCGATGTTACATCCAACATCTCCCTCCTGAGCATCCAGAGTACGAGAAGATCAAGAGCCTAGTCCAATCAACTATGCCTAGGTATGTCATCATGCTAGTCGGTAATAGGTTCATGGTTAATGTTCACTTCATGAAATAATTTCGGGTTTACTCCTGGCCCCTCCACTCCCTGTTACTTAGGATACGCATAATTATGCTTGTTCCCTCTTTTTGAAAGCACCCCCTATCTGAGGACTGCCAACAATTTGGACCCCCCCCCCCTTTCGCGGGCTTTTCCTGCCTTGGAGATTCTGCTAAAATCCGGAACACTGATCAATGAACACCCTATCTCAAGACATGCAGACGACCCCCCCCCCTTATCTCAGATAAGCTGTCATTACCGGTTGGCTCACACACCCAGGGAACACCCCCAAAGAACTCGGCCTGCATTACGTATTTGTTTAGCAAATGAAATACAAACAACATTTCTGTGCTCGTTTTTTCATTTATACCTTGTAAGAATAACAAAGTCTGCAAGTTAGTTCTATGCTCACTTATCTGCATAATATATCACCACCGAATAATTACTTCAGTGGCCTGATATTGAGACTAAGTTAGAAATAAACCTTCCATTAATCTTAACTGACATCACCTGTGCCTGCATGATGTGTCCTTTCGCATACTAATGTACCTGTCATAATAAATGACTTATGTAATCAAACTCTGTAACTAAGTACGTTATCCTCGTAAAGATACTCTTTACATATAACGAATCAGTAAGTTGAAACAATTGTATTTTACTGCTTTTTAACTTTAGGTGTCATCAATTGTCACTAGACTAAAGTACCGATTTTTAGTGAAATCAGTTGAGTTTTGTGCAATGGTGTTTGAAATGTTGAGAATTAATAGAATAGGTTCAATACACAGGACACAGCCAGGATAGTAATGCGGCTGTGTGTGAATTAGGGTAGACTACAGTACAAAACTAGTCTACATCAGTCCCGGGATTTGATCAATTTTTCTATGTTCAAGATATTTTACAATCCCCTTTTTTAATTTCCCAGGAGTATAAGGAGATGAGAGGAAAAAACACCCCTTTTTTAAAGAAATCTCCGGGTGAAAAGTCAAATAACCCCCCCCCCCTTTTTTTATAGAATTCTCGGGCCGGACTTTGTCGCGCGAAAAGCACCCCTTTACCGGACATTTTGGTAACACGCATGGTATCCCTCCGTTCTCTGAGTGGGGGGGGGGGATTTGTAAAAGCTCATTCAAAATTCTGATTTCATTAATTTTTACGAAATCTATTGAAAACATTTGGAAATCTCAATAATTTATAAATAATAATGGTTTGAAATGATGAACTTTGCGACAGCTAATATCTTTGTTACTTTAACTGTATGTCCATTTCAAAATGTTCATTCATTCTCGACCTCTCAAATCATTATACAGGCAATTTAATGAAAAAAAATAGTGGGAGGGGGGAGGGGCTCTGGAGATATTAGGAGTTCCTGCATACACATTCTACATATTCCTCACTTAAATTCACAATTAATCAAGAAAATGGGGGAGGGGGGCTGGGGGCTGGGGGCTGGAAGACATATTTTGGGGGGCAAGAAGATTTTTCAAGAGTTATTTATTATAATACAATTTAGTACATGCTTATATGTCAATGGAATTTATATGTATGAATATCACACTTTGTCAGCTAGGATTTTGAACTTGACCATAAAACTTAAAATTTCAAATTAATATCAAAATACAAATATAGAGGTCTAATACAAGTATATAATGATCCTGGATTGTAAATGTATGAATATCACACTATTTATTTCTTCTTTCTGTCCAATCATAGAGTGAAAATGTGAAATTTAAAAATACCAGCATGTGTCTATTAACAATCTATGAAATATAGTAATACAAACAGGGATACATGTTATATAATGATTACAATACTTATAATATTCATTTATCAAGCCTGATAATTTTCGGATTTATTTTTATTCTGATTTTTCCCCCCAAAATGGATGAGATTGATGTAAATCCGGTTTAAATTTGGAGGGTGAGGTGCCATTTTTCATGACTTGCTTGAATGCCTCGGCAAGCACTCGGATTTCTAAAACCGTCATTAAACTCTCACCAAAACTTTTTTTTAACTCTCACTATCACACATGTCATTTAAGGTACACAAGAATATTTGGTGCACTTGAAATGTTTGGGAATTGTGTGAGTCATTCAAAATGGTTGAATCATAATGCATGGAAAGTTAACCGTAAATAATATTTGTCTTTGACTAGTGACTGCACATTTGAATTTGATTTTTGTAAAGCAAGTTGTGATTGTACATGTATTGTATTTGCTTTCAAATTCTAACAAATGTTGTGCTTTTATGATGGATACTAATAAGTTTTACCATATGTTTATATGTATTCTGGGCGCAGTAACAATCATGAATTGATCAACTTGATTGCACCTATCTTTTAGTCCATGGCTATGGAGGTTAAGCCTTCTAATGATTTAACTTTAACATGATCAAAACTACTGCTAAGAAACCAGTTTCGTTTTCAGCTGGTTTTCAGTGTTTGTTGTAGCTGTGGGTTTAAAAAAAAAAAATTAAAGAAAAAATCTTGTATGTACATGTATATACATGTACATAATAAACTTTAAAACAATCTGTAGGAAATACACATTATACACACATTTCAGATGGAAAACAATGGATGGAATATCTGAAAACAAAACCCCAAAGAATCTTCAACAAAGAACAATGAACGAGCTGATTTAGAGAGAGAGAGCCAAACCGCTTGCATTATCAGACGCATGGTATTATACACAAAGATGATGAAATATCTGCATGTCAGCGGTAATTGAACATGTAGTTTAAATTCAATTTAATTAAATAAAACATCAAGGAGTTAAAACCTTCATGTACACAAATACATGGACAAATAAAAGGATTCAATTTCAATGTATTGCACAGGTCATACCGGTCCTTTTTAAATCAAGACTTCTTTTGCTTTATACCAAAGCCCTACTGATCTGCTTAGAAGCATTTGTATTTTTGAGAAGTTACTCATTGATTCATGTTTTCTACACAGAGCCTTCTACTCTAATCTACCCTAGCACCCCTCCC
>BEXV01001003.1:101925-119082 GCA_003118195.1 Hemicentrotus pulcherrimus
GCCCCTCCCTCCCCCTCCGAACCAGCCTAATAATGAGAGTTCCTCGAGAGTGCCGCTAGGAATTTTGCTGGAATATGCCTCCCGGGCGACGTCATTTAGGAATCTGTTTACCCTCCTATCCTTTCACTTCCGAAAGAGCCGAGAGTCTGAGAGCCGGAGCGGGATTCCCGGAACAAGTCCCCCTACTCCTATCAGACAATATTTGAAGAGTCGCCCCAGTTTTCTCTCATAATTTGATATCTCGGTATTATATATGCTTCATATTCTGAAATTTAAGCTATTTTAAATGGGACCATTCATAATTTTAAGGATTAAGGTAGCATATTTTCAAATTTGTTATAATGTGCAACAGCACTGTTATTGTTCGCGGCCTGAAGGGTAATCATAATTTTGTTGATTTCCATCATTTGCAATTCAAGACGGTGTTTTCGGTGAGCATCGGCAATCTCCCTCCTCGAGCAAGAGTGGTCATCAAGATAACATACGTCACTGAACTGGCAGAAGAAGAGGGAGGCAAGCTGGCTTTCTATCTTCTGGGAAGCGTTGCTCCTTGGTTACGAGAACAAATTCGCGGTACAAAGCTTACAGAGGAAACGCAGGCATTGACGGGAGTTGCATCAAATGAGACCGAACGGTAAGACTATAGAGTACCGAAGCTGTGACGTCATAAAAATGAGACTTGACATATTCAATTGGTTTTTCGACATTTGGACATTACTTTTGATGCTCTTTTGGAAAATGAAGAAAAATTTGAGAAATTTTACAAATAGATTTTTGATGACGTCACACTTCACCACTGTATAGACATTCTATTTAATAATGATCATTGATCAAAGATAAATAATATATTTGGATTGATATTTAACGCTTCAAAACTGAAACGGAAGCTTATTCATCATTTAAGTGAATTGTTCAAATTGGAGGTACGTTTTCTACCGAAGTTTGAATAGGGATTTCTATTTTGGAAAATTGAGACTGCGTGTCATTGATGACCACTAAGTAATCAATTCCTGCTCTATCTTCCACTTTTTTGTCTAAACTCTGGATTGCCACCCCGGACTAGATCTTATTACCCCTTTACCGGACAAATACCCCCTTTACCCCTTATATAAAACCACACACCAATAAAGTATTTACCATCTTCTTGGTCGGGTGTAGTTGTCCAGAAGAAATTGTCCAGGAGAATGGGGATAGTTGTCTGAGGGTCGATGTCTGGACGTAGTTGTCCGCGTTATAAGAGAGTTGTACATTCTCCCACCAACAATCAACTACAATAGGCGATAAAATACATTGTTAGGCATGGGTCACACAGAGGAATATAAATCCTTATTTAACCGTGTCTAACCATAACGTCTTCCTCGTGAAACACATTTAAAAAAAATTTTTCGTCCATTTTAAAGGAAAGAGTCTCTTCAAATAACAATGGAGATGCCATCAAATATCTCATCAGTTGAATCACCGACTCATGGGATCAAAGTAAAGGTAAGGTATACGTTCACCCACTGCTCCATCACGTGTCGTTGACCATCTGCCTTTCATGTAGGAGCCAAGCTCGAATAGTTTAAAGCAAACAACAATTAATAACAATAAAACCCTGATGGCTTAAATGATATTCATAAAAACATTTTGACAAGAAATGTGATACGTTCATTGCAGAGAGGGTGTCAATCGTGGGAGTGGATAACCAGTCAAGTCCTTTTCCTCATGTTTTACACTTACAAACCAACAGTACCAGAATCCTAAAGTCACACTTTCGTATCGAGTTGTATTTTTTTTCCAACGTAAAGATGAAAACATCTCTATTCTGTTCTCTAGACGTTTATAAGGGTGGGGAGCCAAAGACAACCGACACTATTATTGATTATTGATTCTTATTTAATAGCGGGAGGAGACGAAGGCTACGGTTACTTTGGGGGATGGAGTTCAACTCGGTGATGGTTTCCAGTTGCTTATTAGCATTATCCATCCGAACACACCAAGGTTCTGGACTGAGTTTGATCCGTCATATAATTCTTATGTAAGTTATTATTCTGGAACTCTGTGATAGTAAAGTATTGCATGTTATTTTGTCGCTGGACTGATAGACTTTTACATATTTCTCTTCGTTAATACTTGCCTGTTTTTGGTAGGAATTTGATCAGAGCTGTGCGGTCAATCTAAAGGAAATCAAAAAAAGAATAATATCTCTGCAACTAACGATTTATGACCAGTTCTCATCAAATCGTGACACGTACGTTTTAAAGTCACAAATTTTTAACTACGTTGCACATTAAATAGGAACCCTTTAAAAATTAATCTTGTAAAAATTATGTAGAATGCATGTAATATGGACAAAAGGAGCTATAGAATTTTGAAGCAAACGTAACGATATGATATTACATCTTTATTCCAAAGGCTAGTATGGCGGTCTTCTACCCGACAATCCAATCAGAAATGATTGCTGATCCTGAAGTAGTTCTCTTGTTGGACTGCTCGACTTCAATGAAAGGAGAGCCAAAACAGGATGCGAAAAAGATTTGCAAAATGATTCTTCAGTCGTTATCAAAGAAGAGCCGTTTCAATGTCATCACCTTCGGCACAGGTTAGTTGCGTTGAACTATCTTGATGATTTGCAATTAGATCAGCTAATTGTTGCTTCCTCAAAATAGTTTAGAACGTTTAAAAACAAAAATGAAACTGTTTTTATCCATAGATTTTACCGAACTCTTTCCGACCGTTGAACCTGTCGGCCAACGTCAGCTTCTTGAAGCCTTAGAGTTCATCGAAGGTGCCAGTTCAGTTGGCGGCAGCTCAGAAGCGTGGCGCCCTCTCCGTTCACTCTCGCTTCTACCCATGATGAATTCTGCGCGAAACGTTCTCCTTGTATCCGACGGTCATCTCACCAACGAGAAACTCACATTGGAAATCGCCTCCAAGTATAAGCACGTCAACAGAATATTTACGTGCACTGTTAGGTAATTATTCAATGATAATTACAATCTATATCTGTATTTGGCACTCAAAAATAAGAAGTTTAATGACAATTTATTGTTGATTTACAAGAGTGAATGAATCCAGACAGAAATCACAGTTCTGATCTCAGATTGATCAACAATTTCAAATAATGCCATAGGCCTACTCCAAAAATTATCTATGCAAATAAATTTGAATAAGAAACAGAAATAAAGACAGTTTGAATGGTTTATACTTCTTTGAATTTAATAATGTCAGGATAGCCATTTTTTCTATTACTATTTTCCTTTGTCCAATTATTGTTTCAGCTCTGCCTGCAATCGCCACATTCTTCGTGCATTGGCTGATGTCAGTGGAGGTGCCTTCGAGTCCTTCAGTCCAAAGACAAAATTCAAGTGGGAAGGAAAGGTATTCGTATGCCCTTGATAATTTTACATCTCCTCTCAATAAAGAAATACCGGTCAACTTCAATAACTTAATATCATTCTGAAATAATTTATTATTGATGACTGAAATCTTGGAAATGTGTGATGACAAATTATTGTCACATTGTATTGCTTAGGAGACTTGAATGTGTTACTTCTGAATTGATTTCAAAGATCGCTGCCCAAATTGACCGTTGTCGCCAGCCGTCTGTGAGTTGTGTGAAGGCAACATGGCAGACAGAGGAGAATGCGGACCTCAGATCAGAATCCAAGGACTTGATCCAGGTACCAGCTCAGACATCATCCGTCTTTACTGGATCCAAGGTTCTTCTCTTTTCACTTGGGCCAAAAGTCAAAGAGGTAAACTCTTGTGTGTATATGTGTGTGCGTGTGTGTGGGAGTGTGTTATCTCTTTTTTTTTTCTGTCAGGTTTTTACTGCCTCCTAATTGTTTTATAATTTTGTGCCACCACTAACAGAAACACTTCTCAAAACTTCCGTGTGTTGCTCATGGTGTTGGTGCCTCGACCGACAGCATCTAAATTACAATCCGAAAATGTCTTGCTCTCGTAAAAATTATATTATCAGATAAGAAGAGATTTGGGTTTTTTTTTCCAAAAATATATATCAACAACAAGTTTACATTTTTTCTTATAAAGGTTCAACTTACCGCGGAGGTAGCAGGGCAACGCATAGTAGAATCACTAAAAATGCCCATCGAGTTTGAAAGATCTTCTTTGGTAAGTTACGGTACTGCAAGTTAATGCATTTCGATACAAATTTGGAATCACGATTATTTATTCCTATTAAAACAAATTTCAACATTTTTTCCCCCATGGACATCATGTAAAGATATTAAGGAAAATTCCTTTGTCGTATATGTTTGTACTTACGTTTTCGTATTAAGCGTGGTTTTAAGTATTTTGTGAGTGTGAAATCCTAAGAATGTTTTTATTTTCCTTTCGTTACAATACAATAATTTCCCTTTTCAGACTCTCCATCGTCTCGTAGGGAGAGCTCTCGTTCGTGATTTCGAGATTGGATCATTTGATCGAGACCATGTCTTTCACGAGACCCGGAAGTATGACCTCAAGAATTATCTAACTGACCTCAGTATCCGGTTGTCAATCATCACACCTCTCACAAGCTTTATAGCGATCGAAAAGCGGGATAGGGTAAGTTAGTTGTAACAAGAAAACCCTTTGTATAGGTGATGGAGTCGTTGCTTCCTATTACCTTTGCAAGGTAATACATAAAATCGCAATTTTACCAAAATCAAAAACTTTGAGTTTGTAGCACTGTCATCTTAAAGCAAGCAAGGATATCAGTGAGATTTTCTTTTGTCATGTGCAAACAAAATATACAACAAAAGGAACCATTATATTTTTCCAGCATCGTGGTCTCGCAGTCATTATAAGATTTGACAGTCTGTAGCTGTTCACCGTGGAATAATAATAATAATAATATTTAATTTTTATATAGCGCTTAATACAAATGTCTCTAAGCGCGTTACAAATATACTATTACCCCCGGTCATTGGATTCAGTGCTTGCCCGCACACGCTGTGTGCACAATCTCCACTCCCTGGGGAGCATTCCAGCCGGGCGTTACTTGACGCTCACAAGCTATTTGACCAACAATGACGACCGCATCCTACCGGGTACCCATTTGACACCTGGGTGGAGAGTAGCAAGTGCAGGTTAATATCTTGCCAAAGGATATTAGTGCCGTGTCGGGATTCGAACCCTAGACCTTCGCATCTCTAGTCAAGCGCCTTGAACCACTCGACCACGACACTCCTTACTTAATCCTTACTTAATACAATCACGATATTTTCATAATTCTGTTGTTTCCTAGGAAACTCAACTGGATACTTCCTCACCTGATGTTGACAAGTTACTATCTATGATCACACGCGATGATCTGGAGTCTTTGCATTGGAGTGAAGTTGTGACGGAACAACAGGTGACCTTTTATACGTGATAATTAAGGATTACTATACGTACAGTCATTAATTATATTAAACTTGGTATAAAAAAAACTCCTATCAGATACATCTGTCATTGTGTTTGACACACATCTTCTGTTTAGGGCACAAGTTTTTATATTCCTGCTCAGCTTATAATGATTAGTGCATCTCGTGCGCCACAATTTGCACGAATCCTAATCGTGGTTCAAACCACTGATTGGAAAGACTCTTTCAAGAATCAAAAGAAAAAGCTGTGCTTGGAGAGACGTGTCAATTGCTGCAAAGAGTAATTCCTCTAAATAATTATATTCTATATTCTGAAGTAATTTCTCTGAAGTTAAAAGAACATTATCATTAGCTGCTTTAAAAAAAAATCATCCATTGCAGGGCCCTGCGGAGAGCATTGTGGCAAGAATCCTCAGGCAGGCAAAAGTTGCTCAGTCAAATTTCTCTTACTCATCAGCCGAGAAGTACTACAACAGCGCCTTCAACATGGCTAAAGATAACATATCAAACATGCAAAGCCTCTTCCGGACAGTAAGATCATCTTGATCGATCACTTTTGTAATATGTATGGAGAAAGTGAGTGAGAGAGAGAGATTGGTGAGGTCGAATGGGCGTACAAAATACTTTTATCGTGACAGTAGTATCAATCTATTTACATGTAAAAATAATTTCGTCATGGTCTATATCAATCTCCCATCGGCTGACAAATATAAACTAATTATTCCAAAATCCTCACTCTCATCTACCAAAAAACGTTTGAAATTGGCTGCTTTGAAAACATCGAACAAAATTCCAACTTCCATCTAAGAAATAACTGTTTTTGCCGATTTCAAAAGGTCACCAAAAAGAAAACACTTTTCCCTCAGTTCGATATGATTTACATATTCTATGAGTATTTGATGTTGGTCTTTAAATTTTGTGATAATGTATTTTCTTCTCAAAATGAGATCGCGCCTCAACTAATCATCAATGTTTCAAGGAAATTCCAGCCAAAATTGTCCCTTGGGTGTCAAACTATATTGTCAACACGACAAGATAAGTTTCTACTTTGACAGAAATCATATTGTAAGAACTCAAAGTAACTTGAATTTATCTTAAAGTAAGTTCGGATTATTTTAGCTCTCGACGATTGCTAATTGAACTCATGAATATTGCGCACACATGTACAGGTCTATTAAGTCTACTCTCCTGCTAACCTGATTCTTCTGTTTTATTACTATCTATGTCTTCATAATCCCGCTTCTCCTCCGCCCCCTCTATCTCTCTCCCTCCCTTTCTCGTTCTGTGTCCCCCTCTTCCTCACAGTGTTGCTTGGAAATGTCAAAGTTCACAGTGCGGGTTAAAGGTGATGCAGAGAAGGCATTGCAATGGATTCAACCTGCTCTTACACATGGTAAGAATTCAATAATAATCTTAGTTGAAGTTTAACAAATATCCTTCTATTTTTTTGATAAACATTATGCTTTTATAGCGGTGTTATTATCGTAGTAAGATGTATCAATTGTTGAATTCGATCGTAGTAGGCCCTATCAAAAGGATTGAATAATTAAAAACTACACGTTGTCTTGTTAATATCATGGAGATTTACACGCATCTTATCACATCGATAATAAATTATTTCATTGTGTGGTCGTGGTTGAGATCATTTTTTAAACGGTATATAAGTGAGTTTTAGCGTCCTTTGCGTATATGCACAATTTTATGTCTATTATTTAACATATGAAATTTTTTTGTTCAGGCTGTATTTTCTCGAATAAGTAGCCTTTGTAATCTGTTTTAAACAACGTATATAATCGAGTTTTCGCGTTCTTTGCGTATTTTGTATGTCTATTTTTAACATATGCAAATCTTTTGTTTAGGCTGTGTTTCTCTCGAATAAGTAAGTAGACACGGTATCTTTTTAAAACAACGGATATATAACTGAGTTTTTGTGTATGTGCAGTGTTTATTTATAACATATGATAATACTTTGTTGATCTGTATTTCTCTCGAATAAGTAGACTCGGTATTTTACTACAAAATGTTGATTAGTATTCTCTTATCATGATTGACAGTAACTGAACAGGATCTGGAAGAAGAAGACAAGAAGGAGAAAAGAATGGGACTGCTGGATACAACTGCCCTGAACTTTTCTGAATTGTAAGCTTCCCCTTTTCGAGATAAAGTTGCCATTCACCGAGTTAGTCAACACTCACTCAGTCTTTTATTTGAAAAATATTATTCTTAAAGGTATAGGCCAGTGTTTTGAAACGCCCACCCCCCCTCAAAAAATGAAATGGAAGCTTTCATTACCAATCATGTGAAAGAATATGTTTTGACTAATACGCGATGATACAAAGTTTGCCGGGAAACCGCCTACTAGTTAATATATTTGGAAAATAATTCATCATATTACTCCAGCCTGGATAGATATCGCGAATGCACTTCAAAATTTAACATTTGAGCATATATTTCTGCTTTTTGCGAATTTAGGTTGAAGTATTGCCATCTAGACCTCTAAAGGCAATATTTAAACAATATTAAATGGGTATTTTGTAACCAAAACCCTTGAACTGCAATTTTACCACTACCGGTCTATATCTTTAACATTAAGGATAATAAGGAAACAGTGTAACTTCGATTGAGGAAATGTGTAATACAGACCAGCTTCCGAGTGTGTGAAGACGTGGTGATCCAACTTATGCATTAATTCTTTGGTTTGGACTGAGTTAAAAGTTGGGCATTACGGTAGGTTTAGGGTTAGCAATGGCTCTGGGGTCATATGCGACGAATGGGAATAATATTATAATCGAGATCTTATGCAGTACGCATGCCAATGCAAAATACGTAATAATTGATATTCCAATACAAACATCAGTATAAATTTACTGTAAAATAAAATTTCACTGTTTCCCGCTAGTCATTTTATAACTGATCAACTTGCTATTGTACTTTTTCCCTTCCAGACTCCATGACATCATTCGTGAGGGCAAACCTGAAACACAACAGCCTTTGCCTCGTGGTACGTACAACATGAGTGCTTTCTGTCCTTGCGCCTTTTATACTTTAAAAAATAGTATGATGAAGAAAATTGATCTATCATATTTATGGGAATCAAAGCAAGCTTATATTTAAGAACATATTATCAAAATATTCCTTTTACCAGCACTCATGTGTATAGTTTTAATGTGTTCGCTGCGAATGTAATACATAATTATAGTTGGTAATAAACTTGAAATTCCTTTTATTAGGTCTAATTCAAGATAAACTGTTGTGCGACCAGTGATTGCCAATTCAACACAAAATCACGTATTCTAAAAGAATTAATAGCTTAAACTACTATGCTATTCAAAATTACAATACAAATTGAAATGTTTTATGTTTGTGTCACCTCTCTGTAAAGGTTGTAAACATGGTGAACTTGAAATTCATTATGAATATTGTACAATTCCCACAGAAACAGCATCCATCCATCCAACTATCAGCATGAGGAAACCTGTAGCCAAAATGGATAGTAGAAAAGCAGTAGAATACGAGCCAGTAGGGCAGAAAAAGGGGAAGAAGAAGAAAAAGAAGAGGATGGAGGCCGCACCCACTGCCGCGGCCCCATCTCATGGTGCTTTGAGCATGTCGAGAGAACCTGAAAAAGAGCGATCCCATGAATACATACGGGCTAAGCTTGATGTGACAATAGAGGAATTACTGGATTCATCCAGGCAAGACACCCTTGACCATCTCGAACTAAAATCCCAGTCACTCGAAGCGTCGGCCGAATCTTTCCGAAAAACAGCTGTCAAATTCCAGAGAAAGAAATCACCGATGAGAGCATTGTTTGGTTGGATGAGAGGAAAAGACAGAAAAGAAAAGCAAGAAGCAGCGAAGAGACCAAAGTCGACGATTGGCTTTTCTTTCGATGCGGGTTTGTTTGGCAAGGGTGGAAGCAGCAGAAGTAAACAAAAATCGCGGGGCTTGAAAGCAGTAGCACGCGACCCATCACGGTTATGTGACACGTCTGCCACAAGTAGACTCTCAATGCCAACGGAGGAAAGAGAATTGTCTGAGGGTCCACGCTTCATGAAGGAAGTATGTAAAGATGAGATCAAATCTGCAGAGTCTAGTCTGAAGGATGGAATGGCAGGAGCAACTGCGGATTATAATGAGATAGGAGAAAGTGATGAGAAGATTTCAAGATCATCATTTTCGAGATCCAGTCCATCATCATCCCCACTTTTCGAGGCACGGAGAATGGGGATACCGCAATCACTACCACCAAGGCCACCACCTTGTGACGGTGACGGCCAACCAAGCTTACCATCATCACCGCCACCTTCGCTACCATCACTGCCACGGTCACCACCCTCGACGCCACCAACTCTCGGTGGTAAACGACGCCTCACACCAGCACCCTTTTCAGCACCTATATGGGACGATGTTGAGGATGATGATGAGGAACAGCACGCTATGGAGGAGTTCAGATCACCGATCAAGATTAAAGAGTCGAAGAGGAATATGTTAGAAATCAACCGCGTCGTATCAGAACAAGATAAGGTCAGTGTACTTCTTCTTTTTTTGTTTAACGATGTGGTATCCATAATATCCCTGATGAAATTGTAACCATAACTCTTTTTAAATGGAGATCAATATGCTCAATTATTACTAGATAGGAAAATTCAGTGTATCATGACTAGCAAATGTGTACATAATCACGATCAGTCTTTGATACAAACTTTAAAATCATTTCAACGAGAGCAACTTTTAATCCTGGAATTCCGATTCTCCTTCTTCTATATGTCTTTTTACTCCTTATACCTAAAATTATGTTTCTAAGGTCATTTTACAAATACAACCTGTCACATTTTGTTACCATTCATCTTTTTTCATTTTTTTTTTATCTCGATCTCCCTTTCTCCAACATCTCATTAAATTGTTGCTTAATTGATAGCATCGACACTTCGACCAGGCATGGTGGCTCAGTGGTTAGAGCGCCCGCCTCATGAACGAGAGGTCGTGGGTTCGAACCCCGGCCGAGTCATACCAAAGACTTGTTATAACAATGGGACCTTCTGCCTTCCAGCTAGATGCTCAGCATATTAGATTGGAGAAGGGTAGTAATAACATATAATGTTATGCAGGGCCCACTGGAAGAGAAGTTTCATAACTGAAGTGGCTACCCTGGGTAAATAAAACGTTATTATATTATTACACTCCGATTCGAAAGCTCTCCAGTACTTTTTTTTTAAATTACAAAATGGGTCAGCCTTTTGATGAATGTTATTGATTATTGCAGAATGGTCTCTGGACATGGAAGGATCATGAACACATGTTAGATGACTTGTTTGTCATGGATTTCCAGGAAATATATACGTATTGCTGTAAGTAGTTATACAAATCTGCCAATGAACAGACGATTAACAAAAAACATGTGGTAACAAAATTACATATCAGACTCTGTAGAACTTTACCAAAAAATGATCGTTTAACGATATAAATGAAAAATAGAATAGAAGCCAACTAGATGGAATTTCATGAAATTTAGAATTTATTTTACATTGATAGTTGTACGTGTTTCAATGGCCTAAAAATTCATGGCATCCAGCATAGATGGAATGCGAGTAAAAAGTAAAAGACATTTTTTTTTAAATCGTCAAAGGATTTATTCAAATAACAAAAATTTCACACCGTCTGTTCGTTGAATTTTCACTCATGTTTACTTTCTTCTCACCTCACGTAGGCAAGCTCCCAGTATCATCCCACATTCGTCAGGATCTACATTCCATCCTTCTTACCCTCCTTCTCCTTCTCTATCTGAGAGAGGTTCTATCACAAATGGACAGCATCCCTCTACCCCACCCTATCCAGTCTCCCGGAGGTCAAAGTATGGCTCATAGGGAATGCATCACACGCGCAGAAGAATGGATAAGCCGACACAATCTAACTCAAGTAAAATCCATAAGAAAGATGCTAGAAGCTAACTTTGAATGAAGAAACTAATCAAATCAAAAGAACAATAAATGTGGTTTACTTTCCTACTAATGTGAGGCAAGATTGATAGAAATGTTAAAGCGGGTTTCGTCAGTTCTGATCCAAGGTGATGGAATAAATCTTGGATTATCATAATTATGTTGTATTTAACAACTTTCAATACTTGCTTTCATTATGAATTTTAAGTCTGACAACCTAATTGAAACAGAATAGCGTTCGCAGTGTCAACTTTGATGATTAAATCATTTCAAAATTAAGATTGTGAATACATGGATTTGAACAAGATATACCAATTTAAAAATAACGCTGTGATTGTGCTTTGTATAATACGTTTACACCATGGTTGAATAATGGTGGATACTATGAAATACACAATCTACACAATATATAAGTAATTTACCTTCCTCCATTAAAAGCATATTTGTTTAATGAAGCGGTCACAGACGCAAACTTTGATTCAAATTTTAATTTCTTGACACTTTGTATGTTTTGGTTTTGTTTGTACATGTATATGTTTTAGCTATGCGAGTGAGTCATACCCCTAAAACAGACTTATTTGAATATCATGGTACAATATAATATATATGTTAAATAGAGATGTAACATACGTGTAAATACATCCACAGGCTGAACTGAAGTAACTATAAACTGACTGAATCCGAATGGTCTTGCCCGATACTAACTGGAACTTTAGTTCGAGTTGGTCAATTGAAATCTACATCCCAGAGCCATCAATTTGTGGTGTGGTTATTTTTTCAATCACGACTTTCAATCAAATATATCTATACCTAGTGTATTTGAAAAGTAATTTTCTGAAGGTTACTATACTTTTCTATACTATACATTAATATCAAGTATACATGGTGTATATGATTTACATATGTTGTTGTCTTTGTATTACGATCTGTCATTGTTTATACCGAATGTAATCCTAAGAGCGGATTGAGGATCTAATTACCAGTAATCTTTGTATATTATATATTATACTTGTATGCATCTCAACCATTAAGGCTGACCAGTTACACAATCATGTTTTCTATCTTCTATCTCTGTGTATATATATTTACTTCACAGTTCACATATTGGCTTGTATTTGTCTGAAATGAGGAGTCGTAAGTTCGGTTGGTAAATATATATATATATATATATATATATATTATATTGTTTTACATAAAAGCAATTTATTTTCATAATAATTGTATCCTTACTGTACACTTCACACAAGATTACAGTAATTACACATAGCAAATACAAAACAGAAGATAAATAAAACTATGAAATATAAGGCCTTTGGTCAAGTAAAATGAAGTTAATCTTATTCTATTCGGTGTTTCTATAAATAAAAAACTCACACTATCATTTAAAGCAATACTACACTGTACATGTTATAATAACAAATTATCAGAACATGCATGCACTGAGAATGTTGGTTACTGGGTACGTTTAAGTGATCGTTTGTTTTATACATGGAAAGATGACATACTTCAAAAGAGTACAAATTACTTGTGCGTTTCGTAAATACTGATTTAATTTAAGTCGTCGGTCTTTGTAGTCGGACAATGAATAATAAACTATATTACACTATAAAACACATATTGCATTAAAATGTCTAGCTATAGTGAGTACTGAAATGAAATTGATTACAAACTTTTTAAGTTCTTCATTATAATGACACCAAGGCAAGTTTCTTTTGAGGCAATATAACAATGTAATATGGTCAAAATAAAAATAATTTGTATATAAGGTATGGATGTGTTTGTGTTCAAAAGGCTGCAATATTTTGTCTTGTTACGATTCGGTTCCAGTCGTGTATGTTTAACATCATAAATAGATCATTCTACATGATTTTGAAAAATCTATTATAATTTTTTTTTTTTAATTCCTTTGTTTAATCTCCAAACATGGACGGTTTGGCTTCATTGTATGGTTGATGTCCTTATCCAGTTTTCAATCAATTTTGGCTCTTCTTCCAAGCGTTATGCAATTACGGGTTAGGACAAGCTCTTTAAGACATAATATAGAGACAGATCCTGAATGGCATCTGCCGGTTTAGCTATTTGATGTTAAGCCAATCAGGAGTAAGGTACCAGTACAGCGCAGCTTATTCGTTCAAAAATATCACCGGATTGGCTATCAAAAGTTTAGCCAATATGCCTTTGGCCAACCAGGAGTAGGATATCAGGCTGCACGACTAACACCTTCACGACTTGTGTTGATCCTCATTGGAAGAAAGAAATCAACTTTCACTAATCAGTGTTTACCAATAAGGAGAAGAGTACCATGTATGGCATTTAACCCGTTCATGACTTGATCCTGGTTGGATAAACACATTTAGCTAAGGAACGTCTATCCAACCATGATGACGGTATCAGCTATTACTAATCAAGGGGTGTCATTCTGATCGGATAGCATTGGGTTATCTTCTTATTCTAGAGCTTTTGAGCACCCCAAGCATCCATAGCCATAACAGTACGAGCGGGCTCGACTTTGTTTCCATCGTCGTTTTTAGCATCCTCTTCTTTCTGGGGCGTACAAATACACCAGCCGATCACCTCATCGAAACAGTACTCTCCGAGCTGGGCCAATGTCAGGAAACTGGCACCCAGGAATAGACCAAGATTACCTCCAAGTACGGCTGTATAGATAAAGAATTCGAGAGTAAGTGATACAAAAGAGGGAGTAGGAACGGGGTAAAGAGAAAGAATGGAGAGAGAGAGAGAGAGAGAGAAAGAGAGAAAGAGAAAGAAACAGATGGAGAACAAAGGGCAAGTGGTTGACGAGAGGGAGGGACAGAGTGAGAACAGTTAATAGAGAGATGGGATTGAAAAATTAAAAGAAAACAGAATAGACGAATTATGAAAAAGGGAGATCGGGATGAAAGAAAAATAGGAAACGTGCTCATGAATAAATGCAGCTTAAGATGATATTTCAGCAGAAAAAATGCTGCTAAATAGCATCCATTCCCACTATATAAAAAAATAACACATGAGTGCACATTAATGCACCCTTGTCATTGGAAATCTTTTTCTCCCGTTCGGTATGATAAGGTTTTATTAAACAAAGAACTGCTTCGAGGGTTTTTTCGTCCATGATGAAGATATTGCGGCATTTTTTGTGTCTCATCCATTAGATATGTTAATTCTATTCACTTAGAAACTTCATGAAGGGTTTTTAAATGGAGGAAATGTTACTCTTTTGTCTTTTCAACCAGATTGAGCACTGTGTATAATGATGTTGCATAACAATGTTTGTATAATCATCACATCATATTGAATAATATACTACTTACCTAACAATGTTGCAACAGTATACTCTGGCAACATGTCGATCGTCTGGAAATTTAGAGCCTCGTAGTACATCGATACCACTGCGATGTTTTCGCTGAAATGATTAAAGTCATAAAACGAAATAATCTATCGGATTATTTGAAAGATCGTCTTATCTTTAATTTTAAGTTTACTGTTCCGACTCCTTTGCGAAAAGAAAGAGCATTGGAGGCTACTCTGTTTCTGTTTCTATTTCAGCTCATTGTGAAAATTATTCCGAAATAAAACTCGGTAAATAACCTATTTAGAGAATGCTCCATAATTCAATCAATAAATCCATGATAATTTATGCAAATGTTTCTTCTCAACTTACCCAATGTATGCAGCTGTAAAATTAGTACTGGTATTCGCAAAGAGTGCTTCAAGGTAGGTCACGCGCAGTCTGCTAGTTGAAAGAGTAAACGGATAATTCTCCACTTTACAGGGCGAGAAACATTCGCAAGTCTCTGCTGAATCCAAGTTCCCAGTGATGAATTCAACTGATTTCAAATACAACATAATCACATTTTAAAGATAAGCAGGAGATCAATGTTACACATTAATTATCGTGTTATTTCTTATTTCTATCCCTTGGTCTTTGACCTTCCTTTTTTCTTCATCGTCTTTTTCTTCTTATCCTTCCTCTACTACTATTTTTTATCATCATCACCGCCTTCTTCCCTTTTCTTTTCTTCTTCTTTTTCTGAGTCGTCTTAGGTCTTTGCCTGCACCTCCTCCTTCTTTTACATATTCTTTGTTTTCATTTTGCCCAGCTATACATATGTCGTGTGCAACTTGAAATCCAGAGGCCATGTTTGTACATATAATTCGATACAAAATAAAAATCTAAACTTGGATATGAAGAAACGACAGGAAAAAACGAACACATTTGTAACCAAGAAGATATAATACAATTAAACAAAAATGATGATTCTTCAATGGATTATAAATACTACTTTTATGTTTTATTGAAAAATAAAACGGACAAATTATGAGTGATTTTTTTTTTAAGATAGCATTTTCATCAATCTTATTGCAAATACAAAGAAGGTGGCTTACCTTTGGAGAGGGGGAATAGCCGTCAGTTGTATCAATATAATTTTTTCAAATTAAAAAAAAAAAAAAAAATCCAGAGAAAGAAGGAGCATTCTATAATTGTTCTATTATCAGTCGATGTTCTTGTCGATTTACTGATACAATTACAAGCTCTTACCTAAAGTAGGGTGCGCGCAGTCATGTAAATCAGCTGGACCACATACATCATCATCGCCTGGCATCTCGGGGAGGCGACAACCACACTCGGCTACGACGACCAGTGTTTCACACTCTATCCGACACGCTTGAAGGGAGTAGTGGTCGAAGTGAGTTATGATTTCGGCGCCATCCGACTCACACTCGGAGTAAGGGGCGGGTAGATTAGTGATCTGAATTGGAAAAAGGGAAAATTTAACTTGATCAGGTGGCTAAAATACTGCTTTCCTACCGGAGTTTATAAAATATGTCGATACAAATCTGAAGGAGAAAAATTCATTCGTCATCAAGATACCTTTTTTTCCCTCAATTTTTGAGCCCTCCACATAAATGCACTGTACGTATCGTACACCGGCTGTTTGCTAGCTGTTAATTGATGACTTGTTGCTCTAAAATGACGGAAGAAGTGAAATGTTTCCGATGTGGATATAAAGCAAATAATCACCATTTGGTTTTAGGCGATGGAAAACTATCACTAACTCGGAGATCTGAATGTACACGCTTACTTTCCTCAGCTTCGCATCGGAAAGATAGCTACATCCAGATCGACTCGGAAGTGATAGTTTGTCCCATCACCTTCACCAACGATAGTTCTTTGCTCATTATATTCCACTTACTAAGAATCTTGCTCTACGATTGGTCAAAAGTAAATCACGTGATGAAAGAGAGTTCGCCCATCATTGATGAGAGAAGAAAAGTTCGTTGCACTGTGACGAACTTTTATTTTCCAATCTCCCATTGTTGGTAAAAAAAATACTGCAGTAATTGACCATCATTTGTACACATATTAATAGTTTTTCTAACCTATGTTAGCTTAAGTGCTTTACTCAACCTTTTTAAAGCCGTGCACTTTTTTTTTATATGAACCAACAACTTTTTTTCAGGCTTATTCTTCCATATAAAGATATCTTGAATGAATCAGTGAGCAAGAATTGTGGTGTTGGCAGATTCGGAGTAAGAAAAAAAGGGCATCCAGAAATTGATATGCAACTCATATGCTGATACACTTTCAAAACAATAATCATTAACATCTCATAGTTAACGAATTCCTTTTGAATCTAGAATAATATCTTCTTCTTTTTTGTTTTTGTTTAATGTGGGTAGTAAATTAGTGGAAGTCCAATATCTTTTGTAGGCTGTTATCAAACGATTTGGATGCCTTGAATTATTTATTGATTAACCTCTTGCCGATCTGATTTGCAATATATCGCGTGGATTCGAATACGATCATGATATTGATATTTAGTTTTTGACATAATATTGATCACACATGATATAACCACACACGC
>BEXV01001004.1:14957-27848 GCA_003118195.1 Hemicentrotus pulcherrimus
CACCGATACCAAGGGAGTATCGTGCCCCAGTAAAGTTCACCGTCGTCGGACAATGGGCTAGGCTAGGTCAACCTGTTTCTCCGAGAAGAAAAAATAACTTAAAGGGGAAGTCTCATCTTCCCCGTTCGGTAGCTTTATTCTCTTTTTTGTAATGATTATGTAATGCTCAGTTCCTATCATTTTCTTGATTATTCTGCTCTTTTTTGTCTCTACGATTTTGCTCATAAGCGGGATAAAAACGCCCCCCCCCCTTTCTCTTAAACAAAAAAGATTCCTGTCTAGAAAATCTTCCCCTTAATCTTTATCTTTGCTCTGTAATGTCAGGGGCTGTATGAAACACTCACATAAACGTCACGCCATCGTCAATGTGATCATAATTGAAGAGTGATAAGAGAAACAACAGCAACAACAAATATATTTAAAAAAAAACTATTTTAATTATTTCATATTACCGTTCTTTTATCTAAACATTAATAGAACTGGATAGAGAAATATTCATCATTTTCAGAAAGATATAACATGGTGATATGTAACATCGTTATACATTTATGAAGATTATGTACCTTGTTGTGCCCTTTGAAACAGGGGCTATATAAATCCCATTATTATCATTAACATCTTAAGTTGATAGTTTACATATATGTGTGTGTGTGTGTATATATATATATATATATATACATATATATATATATATATATATATATATATATATCATAATTCACAGTGCACATGTCTACTGCCTGGACAATGCCTTGGTCTACTAGTACTATTGTTTAATATCGACGTCATACTTTCGTTGACATGCAACAAAATGCAACCTTTGGACCTCGACAAGAAAAGCAAACCGTTTTTATTGTGAATTTTATTAAGTTCGTCGATGAAATTCTTTGACAAGTGACCGTGACGAAAACAGGTTTTAAACCCTCTACAGTTTAAGAATTATAATTATACTGTATTGGCTTAAACTACCCATAAGTAAATGACGTCAAAACCAAAGAGGCCAACACTCTGATAGGGTCCATGAATGGTTGGGTAAGGCGAGGATAAAGACAAGTTTTCATTTACGAATTCGTATTCTTCATTCTAGTTTTCAAGATATAAATTGAATGATATTGATTATACCGAGACAATTTCGTAACTTGAGGTGAGCTCTTTAAAATACACTTGTGACTTGCCCCTTTAAGTACAAAGTTCATCGAGCGCCTCCGGGGCTGCGAATCTATTGTGAACGGCATACCTCTTTAACCAGGGCTACACTTCCACCCTGGTCTTTTTTTCCTTCTCCATCTCCTTTATGACCGCAAGGAAGCCCTTTTTTTCTTAGAGAGAGAACAAAACTACAGACACACACCACACACACACGGTTGTTTAATATGGAGTCTATACACCTCGCACACACACAAATACACCACCGAATAACATGCATAGGACCACGAGAAGAGGTACACAAAGGTTAGACTCGAGCTAATATGGGCTGCTTTCAACGCTTTGTGTGAGTTTGTGGGGCCGTGGGAGAATTGGAGGGGCTGAGCTTTTGTACATACTGCTTTCGTTAGTTCGACCGAGCGTGAATTGGGCTCGGGTCAGACTGTGGGGCACGGCGATAGCTCGCTATAGCTGCTAACTCAACCCAAGAAAAGACAGAAGAGAGAACTGGCAGCAATACGACACAAGTTTATTGGGATGGCGAGCGTATATATCGTGGGAATGAGGTGAATGTCGTCGCTTCTTCTCCTTAATTTTATGGATCTACCACATCAGGAACCGCCTGAAGGTCTGTCATGAGAGGTTCATAGCTCGTCGTGTGCATGAGGTTTCTTTAGTCCACGTTCGGCATCCGTAGACTTTACATTCACGACGGGAAAACGTGTGGGAAAATCGTTTTTGGTTGGCAGAGAAGACCACATGCTGCATACATTGCCAACACCACTCCCATTCTCGTTGCACATGTTTCAAGCGAGGGACGGTCCCACGGGTAACGTCGTATGCATTCATATGGAGATATAACTGGACTATTCTCACTGTTTGTTCTTTGTTTTTGCCAGCGGAAATACTGCTCTAATCTGGAGTGATAAACGTCCTGGATTAAGTGAATATTCTTTATTTTTGTGCGGGGATTTCTTTTATATCCCACAATTAAGTACCTGCAGAAACCAGTTATGGAGAGGCGATGTAGACGTTGTTGTATTGAGAAGTTGGACTAGCAAGATTGGAAATCGTGTTTTGAGGCGCAATTGCTCATTACTGGGCGGGGGAGAGGTCGAAAGCCTGTTTCTTAACCATGGAATATACTCCGGACTATGACACAACAACACTGCAACAAGGTGTAACCCCTACCCAACCGGTCCATGGGGGTCCAAGCTCCCCCATGGTTGGGGCAACTGCCGGTCCCGTTCATGGGGATGTCAGGCACCAACAGCTGTTATTTCATGAGGCTGTGAGACTGGAGAATTACGCGGAACTTGCCCGGTTGTTGAGGGCCTCGCCCCCAGCCAGATTGGACGTGAATATATTTGACAGACATGGTCAGACACCTTTACACCAGAGCGTCCTCAAGGGTAACCTGGAAATGGTCAAGTTGTTAGTCCATTGTGGCGCTGATGTAGCCCTAGCGAACAGAGATGGCTGGAACGCAGTGCATATCGCCGCTTACAGGGGCTACAACGAAATAGCACTTTATCTCGTCCGAGGCTCTCAAACGTTTCAAAAACGGTGATCAAGACTAGACATATGAACATCAATTTATCGGCATCTATATACACATAGGCCTATATATAAATATATATTCTACAGATATTACTGTACAGCTATGCATCAAAGAAGTTATATTTTTTGCAGCGAAATATCTCTTTGTTTTATCTTCAAGTTATCATTCAATTTATGCCGGATGTACATTGGGAGCGCGTGTGGAGATAAAGGAATTGTTAATCATTGCTTTTGTACTACCTCTCATGTGATTTTTCATCCCTGTTCTGCTGGGTTTCTTTTCTGTTCGTGTGGGAGCGGAGCGGGTTCATTCTAGACCAGAAACGGGACTAGGAACTGGACCAGGACAACTACTCGACGTCATATAAATATCCAGGTTTAATACTCAACATCCACTTTTTTAAGTGGAACTGCATCGGGCAACGGGTTCTTAGTAAAGGAAAGAGCTCTATGTGATGAGCCTTCCTTTTGCACTGTATCGCCATCATCATCATCGTCATATCATTAATGACATTATTCAGTTGTAGTGTAGTTTTCAATATTAGTATCTGCCCTGAGAATTGTGAGATATATCCAAAGTTGAGAAATTTGTTTTGGTGATGTTAGAACATCAACATTTCTTAATTAAGTAAATCTGACACTATCGTAAAAACTATGCGAATTATGGCCTGATTTTATTAAAGATAGAATGTCACTTTTTGAATGTCATGTTTTGTTTAATTGTTCAAGATTGTATTTCCTTGTGTGAAAATCTGAGACAGAATGTCGTTGACTAAAACAGAATTTGTCATATTGATGATGTATGGCATATGTAATTTCTTTATTTCTTCATCAGAGCTAGGTACTGTAATTCACATCATAAAACCTACCCGATTGATATATTTTAAATAGCGTATTGACACAATTAATATCGAAAATGTTATTATTTAAGTCAAATTTACAAATTTCAGAAATGATAGAAATATTATGCTGTACATACAGGCTTTGCAGGAAAGGCTCAAATATGATATTGATAAGAAAGGTGATTTATTTCTTTTAATCCTTTTATTGTCGCTAAGTTGAAGCCCAAATTGTTCCAATTCTTTTCTCTCTACCTCACTCGACTAAACGAAAACATAATAGTCATCTCGCACAGCTCTAACAGTGCATAGTGATTAAAATACCTCACGGATGTAGTTCCCATGAAAATTTGCTCTAAAAAATCTCGGTAAGACCTCACTACTTAGGTCATGGTCACTATTTGCCTCATATCGCTCGCATGTGAAGCACGTCAAGTTATGCTTTATGTAGGGAGGAGGTAGTTCGTGGCTTCGTGCGGCTAACTTTGTTCTATTTTTCATCCACTGCCAGTATTTATCTTTTTCATTTATAGTATTCAGCACAATGTATTCCAAACTTTCGACGATTTGAGAAGAATTAGACCTTATGTAATATGTACTTGTTTCCACGATCCATCCGTATTTCCCGTAGCTTGGTAATTCGAGGTGGGATTTCTTTGTAGGACATTGTATTTTACGAAACCCAAACCCAAGAGGGGTGGTAGTGCATTAATCGTGATATTGAATTAGACAAACCAGTGACTACATGTATAAATATGATCATGTAACGACAAGTATCAATCCTGGTACAAAATATTATAAATATCCTTTTCGATCTTTAAGTTTATGCAAGTTCAACTCTGTGAACGTTATTCTCTGTATATGGGGCGGAGCTGGGAGAGCAAGAGCGGGTCAGATTTGTTTAGAGAAGTGACACATTGACAAGGTAAACATAATGTTTTGCCTTTGTCGTTACTTACTTACTATACACTCTCTATAATCTATAGTGTTTTTAGATGGTAATACTCTGATGTGTTGCTCTGTGTGTAGATGTATGCTATATCATCCGCCTGCAGAATCTGTAGGGCAAGTCCAATGTATATTATCCCAGCTCGATGTTCAGGTTCGTCAAAGATTTATAATTCCCCATATGTTTTGGATGTTAACAATTATATCATTACAGTTAAACTTGCAGCAAAGACTGATCTGACCACCCAGGAGAGACACTATGTCTTCTTTGTCTGCTTTTGGCAACTGATCGTCATGTACAACCTCCTCTATTTCATATTTTAAGGAGATTAGGAGACACACTGTTTAAGGGGAATGGTGTTAAGAAACAGTTGGTCTTTCTGTACAGGTTGTTGTTTAAAGCAGTATTCTCTGTATTAAGTGATTAGCCCAACTAAATTTCTGATCGGACCAGATGTCAAATCGAGAAAGATGATCATGATACTTACGAGTTTTAGTGTTGATAAAGCTTGGTAACGATTCGAACGAAGTTGTATTGGAGTATAATCATGGACTTGCCCTTGCGTTCTCAGAGCAAAACGCAGTATCAGATTTTGGTGAGTATCATGTACATGTAGGATGGACAGAAAATATAATGCATGCGATTTTACAATGTATGTGAACTGATTGTGAGAACCAATTAAATTGGATTCATGTACATTTGGATTGTTTAAGACCACATTTAATTTCAGATATTTCATCCATACAATTTTTGGAAGGCATTCGTTTGACATATTTCGCCGTTCTGACTTATTTTATGCAGTTGCATAATGCATATATACTCATGTACTATCTTTGTTACGTCATAAGTTTTGAAAGTCTTAAAGACAATCTTTGATACTAGTTATGTTTTGTATTTTTAATAATCGCTATCATTTTAAGAATTTTCCACTGCCATCATTTTATCGTTTTTCCCCTTCAAAGTTACTTGTGCAAACCCAGACTGTTTTGGGGTACATTTTATAATTATATTTGTTCGAGTTAAAACCTCAGATATTATGTGAAGGATGGGAGAGAGCATTGGGAGAGAGAACATAGTTCAACGTCCTGATAATGTTGTCCCCATGTAATAGTGAACTACAATATACATGTACGTACATACTATGAAATTGACGGAGCACTTGTACAATGTGACTAATCAGAAGAAGAAACTCGTTGGTATCGAAAAATCCCAGAGGAAACATGGATGTACATGGACATGTAATAGGAACGCCATTAGAACACCCATGGAGGAAATGAGGAAAATAATGGTTCACGTATTTTATTTGATGTTTTGATGGAAACGTTTATTGGTTAAGTTTTAACTAATGTGTTATCGAGTTTATCATAACTTTTGTGCATGACAAATAGACAATCATCATATTAGTATTCCTAAATGTTTATCCTAACCCCTACACTGGAACTACAGATAAAAGAAACCCGAAGTTGAACGTCTCTAAGCAAATCAAACCTTTGATATTTCCCACGGAGATTATTTTAACGGCAGGACTTGGAACTTTTGTTTACATAACTTTTCAAAGTTTGAAATGGTGGGGGAATTGAGAACTTTAAGGAAAATTTCCTACATGTACATGAACAGGGAAGTGTGAGTCTCCCTGATGTAACCAGGGATGCAACTACATGTATGCTCCATGGCTCTGTAACATTGTAAAATACACATTATACATGCGGTAGGGTTTCAAATTCGGAACGCATCCTGGTATCGATATACCGGTAGTGACCGATTCATGTGATCAATTGCTTGGTGTTGTCCGAATCATCTTGTTGTACAGTACATTGTCAATGTGGTCAGAGAGGTATACCCCAGCCAGACTGACGATACCGACACCAGACCAACAATGGCGTAAGGCCTTACGAAAATTTACATTTCACCGAATAGTCAAAGAGATATTCGGTATGGAATAGGTTTGGTGTCGGTTTTGCGGTGGGTGTAACTGGGGTATTTCACCCAGGCCGCACCTACGTGTATGAGACTGACACCAGACCGGTAATAAACAGCACAATGTCATACATAACACTACATAACACCCCGTGGTCGGTAAGGAATATATATCGAGTCGTTTTGGCCGTGTAATTGAGGTATTGCACTCATTAGCACTGACGAGAAAGACATAAAACCCACATCAGACCGCACAAAACATGTATGTCCACAAGTGGCCAAGAGTTTATTCATAATCGGTCGCAGATTTGATTATGGCGGTGTGACAGGGGATATTACCAATGTGGTGTCGATTATTCTTCTGCAAACAGGTGGTATTGAACCGCTGGTGACACCACTACTGGGCGCCACATCAATACTATCGTGGGCCTAGATATTTGCTGCTGAGCGTGTACTGTCTCAATGTAGAGGAGTGTGAAAAGCTAGAAATCGTGTGGAGTTAAACCAAGAAGTTACCAGCAACTTCTTGGTTGAACACACTCCAACTAATATTATAGAGAAATTTCAACATGAGCTTCCACTCCAACCGAAGTGATCTCTGATATGAATATGCAGACATGTGGATTTCTACTCCTTTACACTCGGTGCACAGACACGCCATATTTGTCACTGCTAGTATGTGAAGGTTTGCAATAAGTACATTGCGGATTGGGATTATTTTCCTGTACTATATGTTGGCCGTCCAGACAGGAAAGACCTTAAAAATGTACATTTGCAAAGTTTACCTCCTAACTCCAAGACATTATGTAAACTTGTGATCCTGTAAAAATAAAGCATGGTGTTTCTCACTTTTATGTTCATGGATTGCCATTTTCCAATCTCTTCTTCAACCTGCTAATATAGTAGCATAATGTATAACGTTTCGGTACTCCTAATGGACACGATAAGAGACTCTGAAAAGGGTTCATTATGGATCTACAAAGCAGACCACAGTTGGGGGTAGCACAAACGCACCCCTCTCATCTTTGCTTTGTAGTGTTATTCGCCTTGTCCTCAATGCATGCTCACAGCGTACACGTATTACCCCCTTCTCGTGCATTGTTCCCCTAGACAGTGGTACTAGGTCCTTTGGTCTGCATTTTCAAGTAACTATCATGCCTCATTTATCTGACACTATAAAGTGCATTATTTGGTAATAATAATGGACACCGCGTTAAACAGTATCAATACAATGTATCAATGCATGATACACCATTACACTTTGATGCAATTTAAAATGTGATATACATCTCATTTTGGGGATGAATCGCAATGATAATCCTCGGTTAATCAACATGTATTGCCTCTTTATTCCTTGAAATGAAGTTGTAACTTGAAGTTACCCGGTCAAATTGTATCATTATTGTCGTCACATTGCAATGCTGCATAAATAACAGTAAATAATTTCGTTTTTGCGTGAATCTTAGAATACACAATATACGTATGAGTTCTAATGTTATTTGATTTTGAGATTTATAGAAGGCGGGGATATGAAGAATTGTGTATATTTACACTTGATACTTTTGTATTTTGACACAATTTATATTCTATTCAATATCTTTTTAGCTTTTAATATTTTCGTATTCAGTTGTAAAAGGTTGAACACCGACATACTACATAATAATATGTAGTACATGTATGTACTCGTACAATGTATATTGTACGAGTCGCTGTCAGACTAATGTAGTGATTAGTTTACAGTCATGCCTGATGTACACAGGGCTTTGTGATTGCGTCGTTACCTGCGTTAAAAAGGCCAGTGAAGGCAATTGGCGCATGCGTCAAATACGTGTATTTCAGCGCAATGTGTGCACTGTTCATTTTACAGTGATTTATTGAACACAGTCACCTTCACACGGTGCGTCTGAGTGGCGCCAGTCGTTGACGCAGTTCTACGCCAAGCAAATGACGCATCTTGTGCAGTACGGTAATAATTCTCCTTTTAACATGTACACAATCGTATATGTAATTTCATCACAGTGTAATTTGATTTTGACCATTGTGGTGACTAAACAATTGATGAGCCTAAACTCTCTCTTCGTGAAGTTGGAACAACGCTCTCAAATGATAATAATTCACACGTCTGTTGAGCTTTTAAGATGTTACCACCAGCAATATCACATTAGGTTTATTAGAACCAGTAAGATACCCAACTTCTACCTTTTAAATATCTTGTTTTCATCGTTGAACTTTGCTGTCGTCACGATGGGTGCATTACCATTGTATACACGAGAGACGAGGAAGGACCTAACATTATCAGAACATGAACAATGCTACGATTTTAAAAAAGATACTTGTAAATTGTAATGCTCCCATTCTCAAGTCATATACAATATATGTCGCTGTACAACACTGGATGACAGTTTCCCCGCAGATGAAAACCGTCTGTCCCTCGAACGCACCTCAAAATATCCAGTTGTCCGTTGATAACTCAAAAATTGTTCTGATGGACTTGTGCCTCTCTTCTCCTCGTGTAAACGATTCTAGTCGAGATCTTTTTGAAACCCAACTCCTCACTCGTATATAAATGCATGTTCAGATGATTTTTGTACTTGTGCCAAAAAAACATCAGAAGCAACGTGAAAAAGGAATACTTTGGTAGGGCAATGGCAGAAGGGCGGCATGGCAGAACAATTGCCGACACGGTCGCAGATCATTAGAGCATCAATCGCGGAGAGAGTCCTCTCATATTTCCCACGGGTGGTGACTAGAAAAGAGAAGGAAAAAAGCTAAACCTTGAACGCAGTCAAGTTTTAGCACTATGGGAAAAGCGGTAGTGATATGGAGTATGGATTAAAGTTAAACATGGAGACTATGAGAGTTTGCGAGGTGTTTTTGTAATACGAACGCTGGCTTTGTCAGATTGTGGGTTTTAAAGCGTAGGGTGCAGTTGCTTGGTAGTCAACTAGTCATGTTAACAGACAAAATTTGAAATGCGTGTTCAAGGCAAATTTGAATACATGTATTTGAATAGGTGAACATGTGAATTACAATTCTTGACGGTCAGTACCAAACTGGGGCCCGCTTTGAAAAAACAGAATATTTTGAATTGCATCCTTCACGCGACTTCATCCAGGCCATTCCATGAACAACACCGCACCCCTCCCCCATTAAAAAAAAAAACATATACATGCACTATACACATGTACGTCAAAATTTTAAGTCTGATGTTATCAGCACATCTTATCATTGTTCATTCATATGTGAAGGTAAATCGGATTTTTTAGATACTTTTTTAGGGATAATTTGTTTATTGTGAGACATTTTATTTTTTCATTATATAACATGAGAAAGACATTAATCCAGAATCATCAACGTTTGTTTGCGGCTCATACCTACATGTACATGTGCTGTAACTGGTTATTTATCATTATAACTCACTTTCCCCAGACTATATATTACTCTCGGCAATTTTCGATTTTATTTTCTTTCGCTGGCTTTGCCAGACCTCTTATCACAATTAGAGAGATACAAACAAAATGTAGTATTTGTTTGAATTTTTGCAAACATGAAAGAAGAGTGCGTGTAAATTGTTGATAATTTGATGATATTTTCACAATTTTTATTCATTTAATATCAATATGATATGTTATCGAGCAGGGCATTACATGGTATAGTATGCACGTCATAAAGTACAAGTCACGTAATGTACATGTATATTGTGATTCGAGTGAAGTCAAAGTGAACATATTCTGCGCATGAGCATACCGTGTAGAAAGGAATAATGCCATGCCATTTTTATAATTACCCATGTTCTGATTTATAGTATTATTAGTGAATAATGTTAGCTTCTTCTTTAAGTGGGAGTGACCATGAGCTTTGTAAATGTATTCAGTGAAATACATGTACATGTATGTTATCACTTGTAAGTGAACTGGAGATAAGGTACCAGTTTGAGCCCTTTTATTCTATGACATAATGTACAGTCCTTATTAATGTTTGTATTTTTTTCATGCCAGTTTTGTATTAATCTTTCTTTTTAAAAATCGAGATATATAATGTAATAGTGAATGTACACGCATAACTCTGGTAATCTGTTATTCATGTTCTATATATATTCTATACATTATGTATCAGAAAAATGCTTGTTATATCGTACATGTATTGTATAATTACAAGATATTATTTTCATGCAAAATATATATGTCGAAAGTGAATATATTTTATGGTGAAAACTATTTTAGTTAGTTCCATCTCTTTTGTATGACGGCGAAGATGTAACGTATTCTTTTTGCTTGTATATTTTGTTTACGAAAATGAAGACAATTTATTTTAACCGAAAATGCAAAGTGTCAGTCATTTTATTTTGTGTGTTGAGTTACCTACTTATCTGTAGAAGGTGTACAGGACCTATCACCCAAAATATTTTCCATTCAATTTTGTTTGAGCTTCCATGCTTCTTTACTATATTCAAAAGATCACATGTTGTTTCTTTGATGAGATCTTTCGGGTATTAAATCTGGAATTTAACCCTGTAGGTACATGTACATACACACTGACACAGCTGACGCAAGCACGCGGGCACACACGCTCACTGAAGTTAACTCCAAGTTTCCATCTTGTGTCCCTCAATCTTTGACATACATGTTTATGTCTAAAAATGTTTTATTTATTTGTTTTGGGGTGCTTTTATTGTCTTCTAAGGATTAAAAATTGATTGACCAGGAAACTTGCCAAAACATGACACATACATGTACATACATTTATAACGCACCAAAACAACACACAAAATGGGACTACACATTGTTCTCTCGGTCGGGACTACAATCGTTCATTTATTCATCCTCAATGGTTATTAGGAATACTTCAGTACAACTCGATTACAATCAAATTACTTGTCATGCGCAAAAAAGTAAATATACAATTGGCATGAACAAAATTAATTGTTTTCTGTTTTTTATAAAGGTACAAAATGTACTGTATTACTGTGTTAAAATTATTCTCATGTAAATCATATATCATATCTATTTAATGCGTTACTTTTTCTTATTAATGATTCATTGTTAATATTAACACAGAATCACAAATGAGAATATCACATTATACATGAATAATATATAAATGAATAGTTTAAAGTGGTAACATGTGCATGGCAATAGAAATAGGAAATAGAAAACGCACTGCAGTTTGAGAGGACACAACAGAATACATAAATACATTCATAGAATATTACTAGCAAAAAATTATATTCAATAGAATCATTTACATGAATGATAATTGAAATAAACATTCAATCGTTTTGAAATACCGTACGAAGAAACCAGAACAAATTACAAACAAAATAATACATATTCATTTTTGACAGACATGGCGCATTATAAATGTTCACTATTATTATTATTATTATTATGAATAATATATTTTTCTTACAAATATATACTTTAACAGGTACAGGCAGACCCATCAATATTGTGATTGGGGCAATTAATAAGAAATAGTTTACTATTTTCATGACTTTTTAGCCTTGAATGGGAAGTCTACCCAGATGTTAAATAGTTATATAAAAATATTTTGAAAAAACACTGAAAGATTTAGGAATCAAAGTATGTATGTATGGCTTTATAGGATGTGACATTTGCAGCGCATATGGTTTATGATCATTTTGGACCATGCAAGAATTACAGTCGTCATCAATTCCATTTTCATACATGTAGTTGCCAAATACAATGTATATATTATTCATCCAAAGGTGATATATATCACCGATTCCCCTTATTTCTTAACTACTACATGTACTAGCAAATATAAGAGTGTTATATCAGATAATATGTTCATGTCCACAAGTTTAAATCAATTCGGTCGTTCCTTTTTCTTGAGGAAATCAATAAACAGTGTGTATTGAAGAATATTGGAGTCCACTCTCAAAAAAAGTAATTAAAAACCACCACTTTGGAGTAAATACAACTCCAAATAAAACGACTTCTAATGTCACTTCCCGAAGAGCGGATTTCATTGCTCTACATGGATTTCCTTTTCATGATAGCGGTTTTATTGAAGTTCAGATAATATATTTTTCACCTAAAAAAGACGACGGTACTCTTGCCTGCAGGTTCATGCCCCTTGTAGATTTGATTTTTTTATTTTTTAAACTCAGGAATGAAAAGTGGATCAGTTTAAAGGGATCGTTTTACAATGCTAAATCTGAGATACATGACCCTGCGTGTTACCAGTGTCTGTGATATGGTGTAATATTGAAGCCCTAAAAAAAATCACGCTTCAAAATGATCAAGAAGTGCCTCAAAAAAGTAAAATCTTTGAGTGACCGGTTTTACCATACTCATTTTCCCCAATAAACTGTAGTGTTATGAAAACCGTCAGGCGAACTGTTTTCAAAATGTGTAATTCCAATCATAAATATCTTGATAATCAGACAGGCGATTGGCTTGTAAAAGTCATGGGGTTTCTGACTGACCTAAAGGTTTATAATTATCATTGCATCAT